>JBBPBX010020101.1:0-11338 GCA_038048925.1 Garcialebias charrua | reverse complement strand
ATTTCAAGGTCCTGGAGTGGCCTAGCCAGTCTCCAGATCTTAACACCATCAAAAACCTTTGGAGGGAGTTGAAAGTCCATGTTGCCCGCTGCCAGCCCCAGAACATCACTGCTTTAGAGGAGATCTGCTTGGAAGAATTGGCCAACATTCCAATAATGGTGTGTGCCAACCTTGTGAAGACTTACAGAAACCATTTGACCTCTGTCATTGCCAACAAAGGATATAGTACAAAGTATTGAGATGAACTTTTGTAGGTGACCAAATACTAATTTTCCACCCTTATTTGCAAATAAATTCTTTAAAAATCAGACAATGTGATTTTCAGATTTTTTTTTTCCTTCTCATTTTGTCTCATTTTGTCTCTTTATTGAACGCCTTTTTTAAATTTTGTCTCTCATAGTTGAGGTCTACCTATGATGTCAATTACAGGCTTCTCTAATCTTTTTAAGTGGGAGAACTTGTACAATTGGTGACTGACTAAATACTTTTTCCCCCACTGTATATTCAATATGAGGCTTCCAACTAAGTTTGCTATCCAGAATGATACCGGTACCTAAAAGTTTTGTCTCATAAACTCTGTCGATTTCAACTCCATTTATATGTATCTTTACATTATTGTAAATCTGATTACCGTATTTTCCGGAATATAGGTTGCGGCTTTTTATCATTTTTGCATGCCCTGCGACCTATATTTAGGTGCGACCTATTTATGGATTTTTATCACTTTCGGCGAAACAAATTTTAAAATCCAGCTCATTTCACAATTACGTTCATTTATTAAGGAAAAGTTCAGCTCAGACACATATTTGCTATCATTTTTATCAAACAAATAATTGTTTTTAAGTGTTAATCTTCTTAAAAGCCTTGTGCGCTCCTGTGGCAGACATTTGCAACAGAGCTAAACATGGTCCACATTTCCGGGTTGACTCAGCGGTGACGCGTCACGTCAGCGGTGGATGACGCGTTACGTCGGCGGTGACGTAGGTGCGACCTATATTCATGTGCGACCCGTATATGGATTTTTCCAAATTTTTGGCAATAATTGGACAGTGCGACCTACATTCCAGAAAATACGGTACCTAAAAATACCATACATTTGTTTTTTATTTTTATTTAAAGATAGCTTAATAAACCACTTTTTTAACTCAGCTAGCTCTTTTTCTACTATTTGTATTAATTCATCTATATTCTTTCCAGAAAAGAAAAAGCTTGTGTCATCACAGGGTATCCGCGGGGTTGTAAAAGGTATTAAAAGGTAGTAAATGAAATTAACACAAATTAAGGCCATTAAAAAGTATTAAAAAGTAATAAATGTCATCTAACGAGGTATTAAATTTTTTTAAACCTACACAATTATATTTTTCTCGTTCGGTCGTCTAAAAAAAGGTCTGTGAATTTATTTATCGTTTCTAATTTTATGTTCCGAGTAGGACCTTAGCGAAAACAATGACGTCACATCGTCAGTCAGTGTGCGCGCGCACCTACAGTCAGCTGGCCGAGGCTTATCATGTCTGTAAAAAAGAAACAGGAAAGAGGATCGCAGCTTTATCCTCCGACATTTAACAAGAAATGTACCTAAACAATTGTTTGTTAGCTCGAAATTATAGCAAAGGTGTGTCTCAGTCCAACGTTTTCTTAATTAATGCACTTTAAAGCTGCAGTATGTACACTGTTAAAATAAATAGGGTGGTTAGACTTAAAAACTTGAGTTCAAAAGCTGCCTTAAAACCACAAGTTAACACAACTTCAAATAATGTTTTTCTCCAACTTAGGATGGCAAGCTAGAAAAGTAGCCCAATTTATGATAAGTCATTGTTTAAATATGATACCATAAGTTGAAATGACTAACTATAGAACATTATACATTCTCCAAAAATTGAGTACTCTTGTCAAGTAAAATTACAATCATATTCTATTTGAACTCAAATAATAAAGTTATACCCTTGTCTAATTAACGTTTACTTGTTGTATGAACTTCATACTCTGAGTTTAAGCAACTTGCAACTTTACATTATCCATTCATAAAAACTTGTTTTCATTTGTTAAAGTAACAAACATTTATATATACTTTCAACTCTCATTTTAAAGTTAAACTGACACACTAATTCCCTTTTTGAGTTAATTTAACTCAAGATTTTAAGGCAGCTTTTGAACTTAAAATAGCAATTTAAGTAAACAAACATTTCCAAATTTCACTTTCTCCACTAAGAATGCCAAGTTCACAATTTTTCTAAAATAATTACACCAAATACACTTCCAGTTCAAATATCAACCATTTATTTTGATATTTTTCTTTCAAATGCAGATGAGACAAGCCGTAAAAGAAAACATTTGTCCAAGACAAGCTGAAGTGTTGACATTTATAGGACCGAAACTGACAAAAAAATTTTTTTTGACAAATAAACACACATACAGGTAGTCCTCGACTTACGAAGATCCGTTCCTGCGCGGCGCGGAACATGCATTCCTATGCGACGCAGTAAACCCGTTTTTCAATGTGAGACAAAACAAGCGTATACATACTGTACCATAAATATGTACATTACTTTATTTCCAAGCGGTTAGCTAACACAGTACCCTAAACAATTATCAAAAAACACATAAAATACTGCACAGTACGTTTAATAATGAAATAAAATAGTAAAAAAAATAGTAGTGTACTGTACTATAAAAAAAAAGAGAAGAAAATGTCCTTACTTTTATGGAAGGGGCGTTGTAGGGGAGGGAGAAAGGCTTAGTGGGCGGGAGCTGCAGAAGGTGCTGGTGCAGGTGAGTGAGGAGGGGCAGGTGAGTCCAGAAAGGCAGCTGAGGGGGAGGGGCAAGTGATGCAGAAGGTGTTGGTGATACAGGTGCAAGTGAGTGAGGAGGGGCATGTGAGTCCAGAAAGGCAGCTGAGGGGGAGGGGCAAGTGATGCAGAAGGTGTTGGTGATACAGGTGCAAGTGAGTGAGGAGGGGCATGTGAGTCCAGAAAGGCAGCTGAGGTGGAGGGGCAGGTGATGCAGAAGGTGCTGGTGATACTGGTGCAGGTGAGTGAGGGGGGCAGGTGAGTCCAGAAAGGCAGCTGAGGTGGAGGGGCAGGTGATGCAGAAGGTGCTGGTGATGCTGGTGCAGGTGAGTGAGGAGGGGCAGCTGAGGTGGAGGGGCAGGTGATGCAGAAGGTGCTGGTGATGCTGGTGAGTGAGGGGGGCAGGTGAGTCCAGAAAGGCAGCTGAGGTGGAGGGGCAGGTGATGCAGAAGGTGCTGGTGAGTGAAGAGGGACAGGTGTGTCAGGAGAGGCAGCTGAGTTATATAAAATAAAATAAATTTAAAAAAGAGAAAAAATGTAATTACCTTTATGGAGGGACAGGTGATCCAGAAGGTGCTGGTGATGCTGGTGAGTGAAAAGGGACAGGTGAGTCAGGAGAGGCAGCTGAGTTATAAAACAAAAGAAATAAATAAAAAAAGAAAATGTATTTACCTTTATGGAGGGACAGGTGATCCAGAAGGTGCTGGTGATGCTGGTGAGTGAAGAGGGACAGGTGAGTCAGGAGCAGGGTTGCCAGATCTCCAGACCGAAAGAAGCGATCAGCTCCTTCAAAACAAGCACAAAAAAGCGACTCGCCCTTTCAAAAAAAGCCCAAAAAAAGCCCATCCCATTGTGTAATAAAAAGGCCGTTTTAAACCGTATAAACATATTTATTATGGCATAAAACCAGCAAAATTATACATTAAAGAATGTATTCAGTCTAAAAATAAAAATACATTTTGCGTTTTTATACAGCTGGTTTGTCATGTGTACAAGTTAAAAAATAACATTTTTAAATTAAAAAGCAAGTCAACAAAACAACTTTCTTTATACTGATGCTCAATGAAGCAGGTAGAAAAAAAACAGCATACAGGCAGGAAAAAACTGATTTCTTAAAACTCTGTTTAAAAAATATGTTATAAAAAACTATGTTAAAAAAACTCTGTTATAAAAAACTATGTTTAAAAAAAACTGTTTAAAAAAAACTGTTTAAAAACTGTTTAAAAAAAACTGTTTAAAAACTGTTTAGATAAAAACTGTTTAAAAACTGTTTTAAAAAAAATCATTGAAATCATCTTTCCTTGTTCTTCCTGCCCCTTCAGGTCTGTTCATCTGCAACACAGAAGTCACATATGGTGAAATTAGCATAAAGCCTGGCATGGATGAAAAACATGTAGATTTTACCTGAACTACATTCCATCATCACTGTTTTCATTTACATCATTCTCAGTCGTTTCTTCCACAGAGTACATCTCACTTGCATAGTTGCCAAGTCCGCTTATTTCAAGCGGCATTGGGCCTGTTTTTTCCTGGAGTCGCTTTTAAATTCGGTGAGCCGCTTGTGGCGGTTTTTTGTGCTTACCATGGGTGTTGCGTCGCTTATTTGGGCTTGTTTTGTGAAATGTACTCCTGAAGTTATTTTAAAGGTATTTTTGATGTTTCTCTGCACGCTTAATAAATATGCTGGTTTGGTGCTGATGTAGCTTTATTGTTTAAACTGCACAATACACTTATCAGACGGCACGATCCTGCATTACTCCGTTCTCTGCACTTTCTATCTTCACACACACACTGAACCCGCGTGCCTACGTCACGCTCTCTCTCGCGGTGCGTTCACTGACACTCTGTAATATACATGCACGAACACTGCTGTATACATTACAGTATTGTGACATCATTTTTGAACTTTGCATATAGTGACACCACATATATATCTTGTATCATTCAACTATGTTCGTTTTTAGCAAACAAAATGATAAATTAATGAAAATTACTTTCAAAGTGAGTTTAAAATTAAAAACCGTGTATCTTCACGGGACATCCGACTACACGCGAATGCAACATTGTTCTTTATTCTTTGTCTAGACAAGACAACGCTAATGTGAGCTCTAAGTGGGGTAAATATGGAAAAAAATATAATAAAGATTGGGAGAAAGAGCGTGCTCTTCAAGACTGGATCCGACCACAGATGGGAGAAAAATGCAAAATGTATTTTTATTTTTTAGACTGAATACGTTCTTTTATGTATAATTTTGCTAGATATATGTAATGCCATAATAAATATGTTTATACTGTTTAAAACTGCCTTTTTTTACACAATGGGATGGGTTGCCAGCTGGGCTTTTTTTGGGCTTTTTTTGAAAGAGCGAGCCGCTTGTTTGTGCTTGTTTTGAAGGAGCTGATCGCTTCTTTCGGTCTGGAGATCTGGCAACCCTGCTCACTTGTGCAGCGCTCGACCATCTCCTTGGTTGGAATGAAGTCTTTGCAGCACAAACTTTGCCTCCTCAGTCCATATTTTATGTGGAGTATGCTGCTGAGCGTGTCCTGCCTCATTCTGTTCCTCAGTTTGGACTTTACCAGGTTCATTTGGGAGAACACTCGTTCGACATCAGCATTGCTTAATGGCATAGCAAGCAGAGACAGAGCAAATAGGGCAATTTCACGGAAAGCCTGCTCTCCACTGCTGTCTTTGTAATTCAGCACTTCAACCCAAAATGCCTCTGCCTGGATGTCATCCTTGTTTGTCCATGGGTGGTATGTAACAGCCTGATACTGTGTGTCAAGAGCTTCAAGAGTGCCAGAATAAAGTTTCAGAAGTGACATATGTCGAAGTTGTTGTTTTGTTTGTGACAGAATGACAGTTGGACTGAACACAGTCATAGATTTCCATATCTGGATGTTAGCTGGAAGTCTCTGTTGCACTTGTCTGCATGCTTCCACCAAGAAGTCTCTGCACCTGCTTTTCATATTTCTCTCTGCTACACTTTCAATTTTTGCCTCATCCAGTGCAATTGTGAAGGTCAGTCCATAACAAATTGCACCCACAGGTAACAAAGCATTTTTGTCTGTTAAATTGATTTCCAGCAGTTGTTCGTCTGATGTGGGGATTTTATCTGGCCTCACCACTCTGGAGATGAGGGAGCGAAAGAAAAGGAGCAAACAGTCCAGCATTTTGAATGGATTACCCCTATCTTGCTGAAACAACTTGTTGATCCTGTTGAATTCTTGCAGAAATGGCATTAAAAACAATAGGTACAGCTTGTTCAATGGATCACTGTACATCTGGTGCAGGATTTCAGAATCATAACATCTTTGCTGATCTTTGCATAGCAGAAAATGAAGCTTCAGTTCATCCCATTGCTGGAGTATGCGTGAACAGCAGTCATGGATGGAAAGCCATCGTGTACTTGACATTTGCATGAGCATTAAAGGAACTTCCCCAGGATTGATAAGGCTGTAAATCTTTGCATATTCGCGGCGTCGGAGGGCACTGTGTGAAAACCAGTTGTGAGAGTGAGAAACTAAGTATTCAAGGTTCCGAGGGAGGGTCTCGACTGCCTTGCTTACACACAGCTCTATTGAATGGCACACACACTTGAGCAGCTGAAGATCTGGGTTTTGCTGGAGCAGGTGTGTGTACACAGAATTTCTTTTCCCCACCATAACACTGCAGCCATCTGTGCCTAATCCAATGCATTTTTTGATATCCAGTCCAATGCTCTGTAGAAATCTGGTCAGGGTTGAGGCAATAGCTGCAGCTGTTTCACCATCCAAGTTAACCAGTCCCAAAAAGGTTGACACAGTCTTATTCAATTTAATACTAAAATAGCGGATCACCAAACACAGCTGCTTGACAGATGTGATATCTGTGCTTTCATCAATTACAAGAGAATACTGGGCATCTCCAATATCACGCATCAGGTCTTTGAACATGCATGGGGCTATTGCATTATTTATTAATGCTGTGCATTTTGTTCTGTGCATTTTCATGTGATTGTCAGGCAAAGTGGATCGAATTAGTTCTCCTAGATGGTCCACAGCACTGATTGAGGTGTGACATGCTATGTAGGTGGCTATTTTTAGCTGATTTATTAGTTTTGTGTCATTCTTTTGGGGGGAAGTGAAACCCATGCTCGTTAGTCTCATGGACGAGAACGGTGCACAGTTTTTTTTGTGCTTCGCTGTACCGGCATGTTGAATTAGGTCAGCATGGTGGGCACGGATTTCGGATTTGCAAAACCTACAAAACGCCTTTGATGAGTCTCCCATCTGTGGTCGGATCCATTCTTGAAGAGCATGCTCTTTCTCCCAATCTTTATTGTATTTTTTTCCATATTTACCCCACTTGGAGCTCATATTAGCCTTGTCTTGTCTAGACAAAGAATAAAGAACAGAGACAAAGAATAAAGAACAATGTTGCATTCGCGTGTAGTCGGATGTCCCGTGAATAAACACGGTTTTAAATTTAAACTCACTTTGAAAGTAATTTTCATTAATTTATCATTTTGTTTGCTAAAAACTAACATAGTTGAATGATACAAGATTATATATATGATGTGACAATACCTTTAAAATAACTTCAGGAGTACATTTCACATGTAACATTATACCACATACACCAATCCTTCTCATCAATGCAAGGAAACTTACCAGAAGTCGTCTGTATGCTGCTCAGTGCTCATGAGTCATGCTGAGTCAGCATTAATTGCTCGCGCTTATATAGTTTTACCGGTTTTACCGGCTCGGTCGCTTGCACCAGCTGCACCTGAACGTAACATCCGCCTTGACGTAACGTGGAAAGGGGGGGTGACAAACTACCACTCGCATTACTGCGCGACTGAAAAACAAGCACAAATAAGCGACTAAATGTCCGCGAGAAGCCCAAAAAACCGCCACAAGCGGCTGATCAAATTTCAAAGCGACTCCAGGGAAAAACAAGCCCAATGCCGCTTGAAATAAGCGGACTTGGCAACTATGGTCAGGAGAGGCAGTTGAGTTATAAAACAAAAAGAAATTAAAAAAAAAGAAAAGAAAATGTATTTACCTTTATGGAGGGACAGGTGATGCAGAAGGTGCTGGTGATGCTGGTACTGTGTGAGTGAACAGGGACAGGTGAGTCAGGAGAGGCAGCTGAGTTATTTAAAAAAATAAATAAAAAGAAAATGTCTTTACCTTTATGGAGGAGCAGGTGATGCAGAAGGTGCTAGTGAGTGAAGATGGACAGGTGTGTCAGCGGAGTTATTTAAAAAATAGAAAAAAAAAAGAAAAAAAATGTCTTTACCTTTATGGAGGGGCAAGTAATGGTGATGCTGGTACAGGTGAGTGAGGAGGGGCAGGTGAGTCCAGAAAGGCAGCTGAGGTGGAGCTCCCTGATCTGCTATACTCTTGGGCACGCGCCCAGCCTGAGCAAAGACAAACGCTTAATAAATTACTGTCCAATTCAGAATACAGTTTAATGTGTAATATAATCTTAATTTAATCTTTAATCTAAATAAACGGCATTCTTTACAATAAATAAACTGTACTAACAATAATAAAAATCTTAATAAACACAATAACAGCCAGAACCAGATCAATAAGCAGCAACAGACTGTTTACAATCAAACTACCGATAATCAAGTTTTAAGTTTTTGTCCAAAAAGACCAACTTGTCCACATTTTCTGCCAAAAGTACAGATCTAGTTGCAGTGAATATCTCCAGTGGTGGAGAAAATCATCTCAATAACAACAGTAGCAGCAGTGTGGCTGTATTTGCCATTACTCACAACAAGCTCTTCTTGGACCTGCTCCCACCTGTCCCTGGAAAAGTTCAGAGTTCAGTCATCAGACTTCTTCGCTGCAGGTGATCTGGCAAATTTCCCTGAAGAGGAAGAAGTCAGCTGCTATCTCTGTCCCAGACTGGAAATAAAACACAAAGAGGTAAAAAAAAAAAAGTTACGGTAATAAGATTATAATACTAAAAAGATTAATTAGATATTCTTCTTTCGGCTTTTCCCTCTTCAGGGGTCACCACAGCGAGTCATCCTCCTCCACCTGTCCTCTGTCCTCACTCCAACTACCTTCTAACTGCATCCATATATCTCCTCTTTGGCTTCCCTCTTTGTCTTTTTCCTGGCAGCTGCATTTCTAACATCCTTCTACCAATATACCCACTGTCCCTCCTCTGGACATGTCCAAACCATCTCAGTCTGGCCGCCCTAACTTTATCTCCCAGATGTTCAACATGTGCAGTACCTCTGATGTAGGGCTGTGCGATATGACGATATATATCGTGGGGACGATAGAAACGTGTCTATCGTGCTACTTTCCTTCTATCGTCTCTATCGTGATAAATAAGAATAAAAAAATAACTGTCGCAAAGAAGCTTCATATTGTGGTTTTGCGAGATGACGGCGCTGCTTTATGTTTGACGCACGCGCGGGTTTGCGAGTGCGACACATGCTTTACGTTGTTAAACTCGAGAGCAACAGAACAGTAGGCGCATGAAGCCGGTGTCTCAACCATAGATCTCAACAAGGAGAAAACAGCTGCACAGGCAGCCCAAGAAGAATAACTTTTACCAAAAAGAGGGGAAGCTCACCTTGTTAGCTTCCATTATTTCGCTCCGCTGAAACTCGGAGACAAAATGGGTCCAGAGGACACGAACCCAGAGTCCAACAGAGTCCGAACTCGGGTCCAGTTAACCAATACAAAACAGACCAGAGACACAACAGAACCGCAATCAAACGCAACGTTTTCTCTTTTCTGTTTCTTGCTTTGTTTACTCAAACTTCAGAGCGGATTTCTTCTTCGTGAGTTTCATTAGCAGCTGTTGTTTTACCGCCACCTGCAGGAAAAATTTGGACCAAAGTAGAAAAGGAGTTGTTTGTTTGTTTGTTAGTTTATTCATTTTATAATATGAAATACAACAATTAACGTATTCATAATAGAAAAAAAATAAAATGAAAGGTAGCAGATGAAGAATAAATCTTATTAAATCTGCTCCTTATTCATCTAATAACAGTTCAAACAATATTTTCTATAATAACAAAATAAGTAAATAACTCAGTCAATTTTCAATTCACATATATCACACATTAAATTAGATTCATTTATTTTTTTTAGCAATTCATTTTTTACCAGTTTCTTAAATACAAGGAATGATTTGGCTTCCTTAACATTTGTCATTAAGTCATTCCATAATCGTACTCCTTGAATTAAGGTAGATCTTAGGTAGATCTAGTTTCTACTTTGGTCCAAATTTCCTTGTTCTTTTTGTTCACATTCTTATAATTGTAACTATCTGTAGTAAAATAATAAAATAAAAAAACTTTGGTCCAAATTTTTCCTGTACACACACACACACATCGTGTTGTATATATCGTGATATATATCGTTATCGTGATATAAAAAAGTCCATATCGTGATATATGATTTTTTCCATATCGCCCAGCCCTACTCTGATGATCTCTTTACTAATCTTATGCCATGTCACTCCTAAGGAGAACCTCAGCATCTTCATTTCTGCTACTTCCAGTTCTTTCTCCTGTCTTTTTGTCCATGTCTCTGTCTCCTGTCTTTTTGTCCATGTCTCTGTCTCCTGTCTTTTTGTCCATGTCTCTGTCTCCAGACCATACAACACAGCTGGTCTCACCACTGTCTTGTAAACTTTTCCTTTGACCTTTGCTGAAACCTTTTTGTCACAAATCACTCCTGAAACTTTTCTCCATCCACTCCATCCTGCCTGGACTCTCTTCTTCACCTCTTTACCACATTCCCCATTTTCCTGGACAGTGGACCCCAAGTACTTGAAGTCCTGCACCTTTGTGACCTCTGACCCTTGTAGCCTCACTGTTCCACCTCCTCCCTCTCATTCACACACATGTACAGGTGGTCCCCGACTTACGAGCACCCTGGCCTACGAGCGTTCGACTTTACGAGATTATCATAATTAATAAAAATATGAAATTTAAATTTAAAAAAAAGAATTTTTTTTTTTTTGGGTTTAAATGTTCTTAATTTCATGTGTACAGCACTTTGTTGCAGCTGTGAATGTTTTAAATGGCTTTATAAATACGGAAAGTATCATTATTATCTTTTTTTTTTTATAATTTCGTGCTTTTTTGAACAACTTCCTGCGGGAACCAGGAACCGGAAATACCGCCTCCACCGCGGAGGCGGTATTTCCGGTACTGCCGAGACTGGAACTAATGAATGAACTGGTATTTCGGTACTGCCGACTCTGGAACTAATGAATGTAAAATGGCGGAGCCGCCATTTTACATTAATTAGTTCAAGTCTCGGCACTCGGCAGCCGGCTTTGGAAGACTGTTTCTCCCATAAGAGGATGCCTCATACGGATAAATTAACTGGAAACACTCCCTGAACTCTGTGAATGTCTCAGGACTGGAGCAGCAGCCGCGATCGCTCCGCCGAGCGCTCCCACAGCACCGCGCGAGACCAGTAGCTCATGGTATGAGCTAAGGCTAACATGCTAAACCGGACCCCACCAGAGCTGTTGCTTCGACAGCCGGCTTTGTGCGATCAGAGGTCCCTGGAGCTCGCCTCGATGT
>JBBPBX010020100.1:18959-43721 GCA_038048925.1 Garcialebias charrua | reverse complement strand
GAGCGGTGTGTTCACGGACCTGCGGTCTTTTGAACTCTAGCGAGGAACGGACTTTTTAACGTCCTACAACAGTCATAAATATCGCAAAACACCGCGGTTAAGCCAGTCTTCGACGATATCACGTGTATAGAACTCAAACAAAACAAATAAACTGTTAGAAATGTGTGCAAAAATGAATCTGACAACCAGAGTCTACAGAAACCAACGTTCTTGAACGCGACACACAATGGACCAATCACAGCGTTTTAAGCAGCCATCTTGTCTCGGTACCGTTAGCTTATAGCTCGACCCAAGGTTCTAGACTCCTCTTTCACAAAATAAACGCATTTTTACACCGCAGAAAATACTGTCAATGAGCTCAAACACAACCACGCTAGCTCTCACGCCCCCAGGGGAGGCAGCACTCTAACTGTGTACAACAAACGGACTTTACGTCGAACGGAACCAGAACACAGTCCGGTCCAAACTAGCGGAGAGGGTTTTCCCGTACCTCGGCAAACACGTTGTAACAGAAAAAGGCACTTAATGGAGCAGCATATATGTGAAACAGACCTTCAACAATAAACCGCAGATGTAATAGAATGAAACAGGATCGTGACTCGGCGGTCACAACAATGAAAGATGCATGCAGCCTCGTGACACGTAATGAAACGTCTCACAAGCACAGACAAAACATTTATCACGCACCCGCTCCAAGCATACGTTCAAATGTGAATGAACAAATAATTCTAACGGGAAAATAATCCAGACAATGCCACTTTTAGCAACTCCCGGACACTCACCAGCCAAAACTATTCTTACAAGCCCAAAACCAGGATGTAAACTAATGCCAACAAACACCGTAACAACAAGCTACACAAAACAACTTAATAAACGTTCCAGGAACACGTACGAGCCACCAATTGTAATAGATTAATAATAGTTAATAATTTTAGAACGAAAGAGAAGTTCTAGACATAACTTAATCTTCGGTCTCCCGTCCGTTCTAAAAACAATTCATCTGTGCTTAAACAGAGAGTGCTCTGTTTTCACACCTGCCTTTTGTTTTGTCTCCGTGCTGGGACTCAGTTCTCAGCACTCACTTTTTTTTAGAGTTCTGAGGGAGAAGGGAAGACGCACGGACGTTTTTCTCCAAGCTGATGTACGTTCCGGCCAGGCACCAAAGGCCCACGTCTTCAGCAAAGGTTCAAACAGCACGTCAGCTGTGAACCACTTCGAGTGTCACAGCTCCAAGCGGTGACACTCTTTCTGAAGTTATCTTGAACAAAACCAGAACCAGGCATCACTCTGGGAGGCCGACGCAGACTTCACGAGACCGTGGCAAGATGAAAGTGGTCGCCTGTAAAACGCAGCAGCCTGCGCGTCTGGCTTGACTAATTTACCGGAGTTGAGACAGGATCATCTTCACGAAGGTAAAAGTGTTTCATCACGGGACGGACGTCCAGCCGAAACCGAGCAGAGGGTGCTATCACTGGTTAAACATCTCAAGATAAGATTCAACCATTTCATTTCAATCTTTTATCTTTCCTCCTTAAACTCCTCCTTATGTTTATTTTCATCATGGTAAACTTTAAGTAATGTGCCAACAGAAAGGTCCAACTGTCTGTTTGTTTTAATTTGAATTCTTGTCAACGTAGTTATTAAATCAGAGCTAATATCGATACAAATGTTTATGTAATTTTTGTGATAGTTTCAATAAAAGGTCTATTCTTTTGGTAGACCAATATAAATTGAAGTCTAAGCGTGAAATTACATTTCTTGTCTAATCACAGTAAAAACAACTTAGTATCGGAAAAAGGAAGAACTCGCTCTTTGGTGGCAGTTTGTGCAAGATTAAAGTCTGCTAAACTGCGCATCTACAATAATAGTAAATCAGTAAGTGTTTAAATACCTTACTCTACATTTATTACTATTATTAATCTATTACATATGTGTTAACCTTAGCAAAGAATATGAACTGGGGATGGTTTGCCACGTCAGGCCACGTCATCTTCTTCATCATAGACACCTGTAAGGGGAAAACCTCTCCTGCCTGAACGGTCATCTGATAGGAAGGTGGTTTAGGAAACCTGTCTTCCACTGCCCTACTGATGCACCTCAAACAAAAAATGCCTCACGCAAGGAACGCAGCAACATCCACAACAAATTAACATAACCACAACTGCAAATATTGTAATCACAGCTGTGACGACAACAGCCCTCCACTTTCCAAAAGTAGAGATGAACCACTCACTCAGAGGGTTCTGAACTCCCGAGCTTTCAGCTAACTCCTCAGACAAAGATTTCAAGCCATCTAGAGCTCTTGTAAATGAACCATCTGGACTTGTGTTATTTGGGATGAATGTACAACATTCTTGCCCAAACATGGAACAGACACCACCTCTCTCTGCCAACAAAAAGTCCACAGCTAATCTAGTTTGATAAGCCATTAAGGATGTTGCCGCAAGCTGTTGGTAAGCGCCCTCTAGTGCATCTCTTGTCAAATTATTCAGCCTCTGAACATTAAAATGAATGTAATTAATCCTGGCTACATTTTTGTTAACTGTAATAGATGGAATTATAGACTCAAACCCAGCTGCAACGGGATCAACTAATTTGTATTCATCTGGGACACCCTGGGGGACCCCGATTGCATTAATATACGCTGGAGAATCTACATACAGGTCACGCTTTCTCCTGTCAAACTCACCAATCACATGTGTACTTCTGAAAGTTTCCAAATCCTGTCCTGTTAAATTCACCATCTTAACTGGAGAAATTAGAGAAACGAGTGTACAAATTCCTCACCATCTCTGAGATAATGCATTTCTCAAAGTCCTCCCACCACAAAACCAGTAGACATCTGCTCGTGCAACAGATAATCTTGTCATGTTTGTCCAAGCTGAAACATTCACATTCAACTTACATCAACTTGATTCAATATTACCTACAGACGTACCTCCCTGAATTTTCCTGACCAGACAGGTGTAAGAATTTCTCACTGGAGTGAAAACAGGTGGGATTCCATCTCTGGGAGCCATGGAAAAATATTTCTCCAAGCTTTTGCATCTGTCAGAGGGGTTTTCCTTCATATGTAGTTCCAACATGCAGTGAAAACATGAATTATTTGAAAGAGGTGAGGTCATCATCAATAACGCTGGCCTGGCCTTCGCACAAACAACGTAATCTTTATACTTTACTTGTTCTGCAGCATTTTCAACATACCGTATTCGCCGGAGGATTATACGCTCCGGTGTTTAATCCGCTTTGTCCAATTATTAACAATAAACAAGAAAAAAACGTACACAATACGCCTCGGTGTTTAATACGCGTCATCACCACGCGACGCGTCAGCGCCTCATTTACCCTAATCAAGATGGCGGCGACAGAAGCAAGCGAGTACGAAGATCTTCACAAGGAAACACGGTAAAACAATTATTTCTTTGCGAGAAAAAATATATTTCTTAGCTGACTTCATAGCAGACGTGCTTCTGAGCTTAACGAAATGTTCAAATCAGCTGGCAGGCGCCAGGCGGGTCAAACCGGACGCTTTCTTTCTTTAAATTTAGCTAAATAAACACTTAAAAATATATTTCTTAGCTGACTTAATGGTAGACGTACTCTTGAGTTTAACGAAAGCTCCTTAGACACACCCAGTTCCTCAGACACGCTCAGCTCCTCAGACGCGCTCAGCTCAGCCAAGTCGTCTTGTACCTGCTGTAGAGTGCGTAGAGAAGGGTCAGAGCTTTTCACACAGTGTGTCTTATGAATCCAGTTACTGAGCTTATCCTTAGTCAGCCAAATTTTTACACAGTGAGAAGTTACGGCAGCCAAGGGCCTTTCCATCTTGGCTGCGACCAGTTAAAACGTGCTACCTTTCTTAGAATCCAGTCACCTGTATCCACAAGGGCACTGTGTTGTTCTCCCTCTTCAGTCTGGATCAATTGAATCGGTTGAGAAATGCTCATTACAGTATTATTAAGCCTCTTCAAGTACTCTGATATGTCATAATGTTATAATTGTAACATAGTACTTTCTGAAGGCAAGGGATGGGTGAAAGGACATGGCATCTTTCTCCCTGTAAGTATCTCATGTGGGCTTACATTCAGAGTAGTGTTTGGAGTTGACCTTAAGTTGAACAACACTATAGGTAGAGCGTCAGGTAGAGGTGTCGTTTCTTCGCCCGAGCCCGACCCTACCCGAGCCCTACCCGACTTCGGGTAGGGCTCGGGCCATATTTTTGCGTTTGATTGGCGGGCCGGGTCGGGCTCGGGCTTTGATGTGGTTTTTTTTAATCATACAGCACAAACAAAACTAAATAAAAATGCACACAATATAAAATTGTTTTAATCTGCTTGTAAAGAATATAAGGCAGTAAGTTTACTGATGAGGAAATAATTAATAGAGTGAATTTAGATGGTGAAAACCGCAGCGCACTGAGCGCAGCCACTAAATTGCGCAACTCAGCCAGAGAGCAGGCGCGCCTGGACAGCGTCTCCCCCGACATGCTGGACTTTTTAGTGACATTTCTCGAACCATTTTACCGTGCACAGAGAGAACTGGAGGGTGACAAATATCCCACCATCAACCTGGTTTGTCTCTGGAATGAGAAACTGAAGCAACACTGCCAGTCCTCACACACAGACTCTCCGCAGCAGGCGTTTCTGCGCCGCACATGCAGAAGTGCTGGAGCGCAAAATTATTATCCACGACTTGCACAGAGTTGCATTATTTCTGTGGCCTAACTTTAACAAGCTCAAAATGATGTCACCAGCTGACGTGCGTCAGGTGCACGCTCACGTCCGCACACTGCTCTCATCTGCGGCGGAACAAGTAGCCGCATTCCTGACATTCCTGAAGCTTCAAAAGTCACCGCGAGCAGCGCGCTCACACCTCCTCCATCAAAACACAGAAGAACAACATCAAGTTCTTTTGCTGAGTGGGAGAACGCAGTAAAAGCTTAAACGTAGTGTTTTTTTTTTTTTTTTTTTTTTTAATCGGGTAGGGTCGGGTCGGGCGGTGATTTCTAGGAAATCAGCGGGCTCCCTCGGGCTTGGGTAATTAAACTAAGGGCTCGGGTAGGGTAGGGCCGTGGATTTCCGGCCCGATGACAGCTCTAGCGTCAGGCCATTTTAATTTTTTGTCTGCACAAACCTTTGCCAACCCTTCTTTAAGGGTGTTGCTAGCACGTTCAACCAAACCTTGTAAGGAAGGATGACAGTCCCAAACTTATGTCGAATGCCAAACAATTTCTCAACTTCTTTTAGTTCCTCGTTTGCAAAATGAGTCCCATTATCTGATCTGATCACTGAAGGAACTCCAAATCTGGAGATCAACTACCTTGTCAACCACTTTATCACTTCTTTTGCCTTTTCAGTTTTAGTTGGATACGCTTCCACCCACCTACTAAATGGATCTACACAGACGAGTAAATATCTTTTTCCATTTACTATATTTTCAACACCCATGTCAGTAAAATCTATCACAATCTCTTTCCATGGTGCCTGAGGCATTGGAAAACCACCCAGTCCAGTTTTAAGTGCCACTTTTGGATTATGGTGACAACATATTTCATAAGTCTGTACAAAATATTTTGCAATAGAAAAAACATATGGGTTCCACCAACTCTGTGAGATTAAGTCAATCAGTTTTGAGGTACTACAGTACCCCCTGCTGTGAGCTTCTTGGCATAACAGGTTGAACAACCCAGCTGGAGCTGCTATTTTTCCTTCATGATTTCTCCTAATTTGTTCACAATCCTTTTTAGCTCCACGGTTTAACCATGTTTGCTTCTCTTGTGGAGAGGTTGCATTTTGTAACTCTCTAATATACTCTAGAGTAAATTCCTTTTTAAAATACTCTTCAGAATTCTTTTTCTCATGTCCCTGGACCATCTGTGACCTTAAAATATAGCCTACAGCTTTTTTAGCAGCCTGATCTGCTTCATGGTTTCCCTTAGCGATAAAATGATTAATTTTCTGATGGCCCTTACACTTAACTACTGCCACTTGTCTCGGTCGCTGTAATGCATAATACAATTCCAGTAATTGTTTAAAATGTCTGACTGGCTCTCCAGACGAGGTGACAAATCCTTTCCTCCTCTAGTGACAGAGGTCGACATAGACTGCTTGAAAAACATAAGCTGAGTTTGTGTAAATATTAACCTTTTTCCCTGCTGCAACATTACAAGCCTCTGTCAGAACTTTTAGCTCAGCTAATTGTGCGGAAGCTGGTTGTTTCATCACTTCTGCTTTGAGTTCAACAAAACCTTTGTCCTTTCTTTCCACCACAGCAAAAGCAATGACCAATGCTCCTGCTTCATTTCGATGACTATGCCCATCACAGAATAGTATCATGTCTGGCTGTTCTAAAACATCTTTAGAAAGGTTTTCATGTAATCTAATTTCCTCTGTGGTGTCACTAATTTAGTTATGATTTTGTGTGGTGTCCATCTGTGCAGCCATATTTATCCCTTGGCTTATAAAATGTATATGTGAATTATGTAATAATCTTCTGAGGTTTTCTGTTCTTTGTGTTGAAAATGTGAATGCTTGAGAGTCCAAAAACGATTTTACGTCATGAATTGTGTGAACAAAAACTTCATTTCCCATTGTGATGTATGCTGTTTTTGAAACACTTTCTAATGGCCGCCACATGTCTCACACAGATAGGGTGACCAACTTCAATTTGATCTAATTTAGAACTATAATACATCAAAACGTGTCTGTCAGAGTCAGCTTTCCCTCTTTGAAACAAGACGGCATTCACAAATCCGTCTTTTTCATCCACATCTAAGTGAAATGGCAAAGAGTAATCAGAACAGTGCAGAGAACACGCATCAAACAAAGCGTGTTTAATTTCAACAAACGCCCTGTCAGCTTCCTTTGTCCACTACAGTGGGGATACATAATTTTTATATCCCACAGCTGAAATCAGGCTTCTCAGAGGAGCCACCTTACGACTGAAATCAGGAATAAAGTTCTTACTGTAATTGATCAACCCCAGAAATTTTAACATCATCCTAACATTTTCTGGTTTAGAATGATTCAAAATGGAGCTCTTCTGAGATGGTGTCAATTGTAAGCCAGAACAAGAGATGAGTCTACCAAGGAACGAAACTTTTGAACGTCCGACCTGCAATTTGTGTTTTGACACTTTAAATCCACATTGAGCTAAATGTCGAAGCACAGTTTCAGATGCCTGCATAATAGCCTCTGAAGATGACGTTGCTATCAGAATGTCATCGACATATTGCAGTAAGACCACCCCTGGGGGTAAGGGCAAATCAGTAAGGACTTGCTTCAAAATATGATTGAATAATGCGGGCGAATCCACATACCCTTGTGGTAAGCGACTGTAAGTATATTGTTTCCCCTTAAAGGTAAATGCAAACAGATCCTTGATCCTGCATCCAGAGGCACACAAAAAAATGCATTCGCCAGGTCTATACAAGTGAAAAATTTGTGTTCAGGCTGAATAGCATTCATCATGACGTAAGGATTTTTTCGGTCCTGGACCGGCTGTTGCAACCACCGGTCACTCTGGGCGCTTCCTGCCGGCCAGGTGAGTCGTCGAGCTGGGAGACTACCCCACGTAGCCTCAGTGTTTTGTTTTTTTCCCCCTCCTCGCTTTTTGGACCCTTTCTGAACTGTGGTTTTACCTAGCCTGGCCCTCGCCTTCCTGCACAGCTCCGCTCAATTCTCATTTCCCTTCACTGCACAGTCTGGGACTGCACCCACCCACAAGGATTTCTCCGGTAGATTTTTGTTCGGACCAATCAGAGAGCAGAAGGCGGAGTTTTGAACGACGTCGACTGACGTCGTCATTCAAAATGGCTGCCGCCACGAAGGAATTTTCAATAAAACAAGGTAAAAAACTATTATTTCTCTGCTGAGAAAAAATATATTTCATAGCTGACGTTATATCAGAAGTGTTCCTGAGCAATCAGAGAGCAGAAGGCGGAGTTTTGAACGATGTCGACTGACGTCGTCATTCAAAATGGCTGCCGCCACGAACGAATTTTCATCAAAACAAGGTAAAAAACTATTATTTCTCTGCTGAGAAAAAATATATTTCACCGCTGACGTTATATCAGAAGTGTTCCTGAGCTTAACAGTTCCTAAATCAATTCACGAAATGGTCAAATCTGCTGGATATTAAATAGTTTCGGTTTGATATTTTCCAAACAGCCTCGGGTGCGCTACGAAAATAAATGATAAAAAATCGAATTTTATCTCAAATGTTTCATCTAGGCCAACAGTCAGTAAATTAAAGACATATAATTACACACTGGTGGCAGAAAAAATATCCACCGAGTGGTTTCTGAGCAATTTATCTGAATAGCCTGGACCTCACCAGACTAAACTAACAAAACTCTGCCTCCTGTTCTCTGATTGGTCCATTCAAAAATCTCCAGGAGAAATCGTTGTCTATGGCAGAGATGCCAGACCCTAGTCCAAAGCGAAGTGAAGGACAAGGGTCTGGTTTAAACCAGGCTAGGTTTTACCTGGTTTCAAACAAGAATCGCACGGAAGGAATTTCACTGATTTTTTCTGCTGCCTTTTGTTTGAATGACCTCGTGGTTTGGGGGGGGGGTGTACCTGGCCGAACCTGGACCAGAACAAAAACCGAGTTGGCTGTGGGGGACTTTGTTTGCATTAAAGCCGTTCTCAACTGTGACCCGTTACCCAAAGAGGAGGGTCTGTACATCTCCGTGGTATCACGGTGGGAGCCGCGCTCTGTGCTCAGCTGAGAGACGTGCGGCTGCACGCGGCTGCTTTGAAGTGCCTGATCTGGATGGGAGCAGGACTGAACGGAGCTGAGGATCAATTTGAAGCTGAAGCTTCACCTCCTCCATTGAGACTTGCTGTTTTTTCATTCTTTTTTCATTTTTATTCTTGGAGGTGGCTTTTTTGGGCTGATAAGGAAACAGCCACATAATAAATATCTTACCTGATGTAGATAACTGTTTAAAGAGCCTCATTTGGAGAAAACAGTCATTTTCATTGAAAACATCCAACTGGCTCAGACAGCAGAGAGGTCGTGAAGCAGCGTGACGTGATGTGAGGCGCAGAAGATCAGGATCATCATTGTTTCGGTGCCTATTTCATACTGCTGTGAGCTGTTTGTTGATCAGACGAGCAGAGAGTGAAGCGCGGAGGATCATCATTGGTGCTGTTTCACACTGTTGTGAGCTGTTTCTGGATCAGACGAGCAGAGAGTGAAGCGCGGAGGATCATCATTGGTGCTGTTTCACACTGTTGTGAGCTGTTTGTGGATCAGACGAGCAGAGAGTGAAGCGCGGAGGAACTGGATCATCATTGGTGCCTGTTTCACACTGTTGTGAGCTGTTTCTGGATCAGACGAGCAGAGAGTGAAGCGCGGAGGATCATCATTGGTGCTGTTTCACACTGTTGTGAGCTGTTTGTGGATCAGACGAGCAGAGAGTGAAGCGCGGAGGATCATCATTGGTGCTGTTTCACACTGTTGTGAGCTGTTTCTGGATCAGACGAGCAGAGAGTGAAGCGCGGAGGAACTGGATCATCATTGGTGCCTGTTTCACACTGTTGTGAGCTGTTTCTGGATCAGACGAGCAGAGTGTGACGTGTATCGCTGCGTATCAGGAGCTGCGTTGTTGGTGCTGTTCACGCTGTTGTCCCTTCCCTTTATTGACTTGAAACAGGCTTCAACCATGCCCTTAACCTCAGGAGGCCTTTCTGGCAGCTCACTCTGCTGTTTGCTACATATTGTTTGTTTCTTTCCGTTGATTCTGGATCCAGCTTGTGTTCACCATGGCCACATCCATTCATATTCTCAAGGAGGCTGGATCCCCCCACATTCCTCCACAAATTTCTCCACAACGGAATTGTTTGACCACCTAATTTGTGACGCTTTATGGTCTGAGACTTTTCTGCATCATTCATATTACTGTCATTATTTTCAGTTCTCAGACTACCTGGAATCACTGAATCTTATCAACACATCAGGGACTGCCCATCACTGCAGCTTTCATTGTTTTTGGGTTCTGAATGATCGTGTCTTCATTAATGTTTCACATGGTTCAATTATGGGGGCAAAATGTCACACTGTTAACTCCTGTAACTACACATCAGTGACAAAGAAGTCAGGTAAATGTCTGATATTATTGTTGTTAATGATCTCAGGGATTCAGCCCAACCCAGGGCCAATTACTAACTACTGTACACCTAATGAGTTTAAAAATATTTCTGGTCTCCGTTTTCTGCATGTAAACGCTCGTAGCCTTCTAAAAAAACTTGATGAACTGAAAATCCTAATCACTTCTTCTGGGGCAGATGTGATCGTTATCTCTGAAACTTGGCTCAAAAAATCTGTTTCGAAAAATGACTTGGCAATCAATGAATTTAAGATCTATCGTTGTGATCGTAATAAAAAGGGAGGTGGAGTCGCTATTTACATCAGAGACTCTTTGGCTGCCACGATTGCGTCTAAAAAAACAATCGCAAACCAGTTTGAGGCTTTAGCTGTGAACATCAGTTTGAAAGGAGGTCAGCCCTTAACTGTTGTAGGTTGTTATCGTCCCCCCTCCGCAACACCTGAAGCTCTATCCTCCCTGACTGAATTCATAGGAAATTTAAAACACAATGAGATTGTTATGGCAGGAGATTTCAACATTGACTGGAATAAGTCGACCCCCCTCTGTGATAAATTCAGGGAATGTTGCCTATCTCTCAATCTAACACAACTTATCGATTCTCCCACCAGACCAAACTTAAAATGTCCCGAAAAATCTTCCACCTTAGATCTGTTTTTCACAAATGCACCTCACAAATTTCCTGGTATAGGTGTATTTGCTAACGTTTTGAGTGATCATTCCGTAATAGCAGCTCTTAGATCTACTAAACTTCCACCTGCTAAGCCCAGAATAATCCAAAAAAGGGATTTGAAACGTTTCTGTGAACAGTCATTCCTTTGGGATCTATCCCACTTTGATTGGCAACATATCCTACAAATCAATGACGTGAACACCGCTTGGAACTATTTTCGTGGTAGTTTCATTTACTTTGTAAACAAACACGCTCCTTTCCGGCAGTTCAGGATAAAGGGCCGTGACAGCCCCTGGTTTACTCCTGAACTAGCTGATCTCCTGCACTGGAGAGATCATCTTTGGGCAGCAGCAAGAAAATCACACTCAGACACTGATTGGTTGAAATTTCGGCAGCTAAGGAATAAATGCACAACTGCCATTAAAGCTGCAAAACGTAACTACTTCTTATCTCAGACCTCCAAAAATCTAAACGATCCTAAAAAATTCTGGAAAACCATTAAATCTCTCTCAGGCACCCCCCAATCATCTGACCTCCCATCACAATTTCTTGTTGACTCTGTTCCTGTGTCAAATAAGCACGAGATCCTGAACTGTTTCAATAAACATTTTGTTGCTTCTAGTTCTTTATTTGATACAGTTACAAACGGAAAATCGGCCACTTTATCTAATAATCAAACTTCAACAAATCAAATCCCTCCTACAAGCCAACCATCTGTTAATCACACCTTCTCTTTTTCTCCATTCTCAGTCAGTGAGGTAAATAAACTGTTAAATGATCTTGATCCTAAAAAATCTGCAGGTCCAGATGAACTTCCACCTTATTTCTTAAGGCTGGCTGCTCATATCATCACAGTCCCTGTGACCCACATCTTTAATCTATCCATAAGCCAAAACACCATTCCGGATGCTTGGAAAACAGCCTTTGTTCTTCCTTTGCTGAAGGGAGGTGACCCCACCTCACTGAACAATTATCGACCGATCTCTAAACTCTGCATCTTAGCCAAGGTTCAAGAAAAACTGATAAACTCTCAGATCAAAAATTATCTGGACTCATTTAACATCTTACCTCTCCATCAATCTGGTTTCAGGAAAAAACACAGCACAACAACTGCTTCTCTGAAGGTTCTGAATGATGTTGTTGAAGCATTGGATGCTAAGGACTATTGTGCTGCACTTTTCTTAGACCTGTCTAAAGCTTTTGACACTGTGGATCATAACATCCTGTGTCATAAGCTCTCAGAAATCGGTTTCTCTGATCACACCATCGGTTGGTTTTCTAACTATCAAGGCTCAGTTTTAGGACCAATTCTCTTTACAATCTACATAGCTAATGTAGGTCACTGCATCCCTGATGCATCCTTACATTTCTATGCTGATGATACAGTTGTTTATTGCCGAGCTAAAACAGTAGCTAAGGCTTTCCAGTTACTACAATCCGCTTTTGACATCATCCAGTCAGATTTGTTCCGTCTCAAACTTGTCCTAAATGCTGATAAAACAAAAGGGATGTTTTTTTCAAATAGGAAGGCGGTTCCAGCAGATCCTCCTCTGATTTTATCTTCAAATGGTGTCCCTATTGAGTTTGTTGATTCCTATAAATATCTGGGTATCCTGATCGATTCACATCTCTCTTTTAAACTCCACGTGGAAAACCTAGTGAAGAAATTGAAAGTTAAACTGGGTTTCTTTTTCAGAAACAGATCATGTCTAACACTGAATGTTAGGAAACGCCTTGTATCTGTGACTTTCCTTCCCTCCATTGATTACGGTGACATTCTCTACATGAATGCTCCTACAAGCACCCTGCGGATGTTGGATGTGGTCTATCATGGTGCACTAAGATTCATAACTGGTTGTGATTATCGTACCCACCACTGCACCCTGTATTCACTGGTTAATTGGACATCATTAACCTCACGCAGACTCTTCCACTGGTACATCTTCATCTTTAAATCACTTCTTGGTCTGCTGCCCTCATACATCTCCTCCTACATGTCTTTGCGTGAGTGCAGCTACAGTGTGCGCTCTCAGGACATGATTACCTGCAGTGTTCCGTCAGTGAGGACTGAACTTGGAAAAAGGGCCTTCTCCTACTCTGCTCCTGCTTCATGGAATATCTTACAAAAAGATCTGAAGCTCTCGACCTTGACTTCTCTAAATGGTTTTCAGAATCTGTTGGAATCCTGGCAAAAACCAATGCAGATTTGTTCCTGTCTTTGATTTTATACGTCTACCTTATAATGTTTTGCTAGTTTTTTGATACTTTGTTAAAAAAAGAAAAAAAAAATCTTTTGTTTTTTTCTCTCTTTTTGTTTTCTATTGTTTATTGTTTGTTTGTTTATTGTTTAATGAAATTCTATCACTGCTGTTCATTGTTCTTTAGTTTTAGCAAGTCGCTTTCGTAAATGAGCCCATGAGGTTCAAAAGATTTACCTGACTAAATAAAGGTTGAATGAATGAATGATTTGGAGTTCCATAATTAGACGGAACAACAACCTTATTTATAGGCCTCAAATCATGGATCAAACGGTAATGGGATTTATCAGCTTTTGGAACTGGGTGGAGAGGTGTGTTCCAGCTCGAAACTGTAGGTTGCAACACCCCAGCTTCCAGCAATCCCTTAATAGTTTGCTCAATATCATCAATCTGCTCCTGTCTGAGTCGATATTGATGTTTATAGATTGGAATTGTGCCCGGCTTCAGAGTTATTGAGACAGGTGGCACATTCAGTAGCCCTACATCTGTAGAATTCCTGGCCCAAAGTGATTCAGGCAAACTGGCTAACAGTTTGTCTGTATCAACATGATCTGTTTTCTCTGCCATGTGTTCTAGGCAGAAAATGTTTCTCAGGTAACAATAATGTAAAGGACCTATGTGTGATCCTGTAGGTGTCAGTCTTTGGAGAATAGTGTAAGAGAGGATTTTGTATGGACACCCATTCCCGGACAGCAAGACAGCGTCTCATCATAGGACCTAAATTCTTTGCTTCAGTACCACTAATGACCTTCAATGACACATGAGGTGCTGATACATCACGAAGCATGTATAGTTCCAACAGTGGTCCAGGCAACCGCACAGCTGCCGCCACTCCCTCAGGAGCAACATAGATGTCCATGAGTTCAGCCACCGGATATTCACCAATTTTCTGACAGTGCTCCAGCAGTCCTGTCCAGAGTGCATCATAGACCTCATCACCACACAGGTCATAGTTCAGCGTGCAGTGTACCACATTAGGAGACGTGTCATAGGGTCTTACCCAGGCGTCCCAGCTCTGCAGAGTGTCGTACAAGAGCGTGGTGGTGAATTCAGGCACAGCTCCCCACCAAACCTCAGCTTGAAGTTCAACTGGACCAGACTCAGCAGAAGTCCTGAGGGCCTGAAGCATCTGATGAAGAGAGCTTTTCACTGTAGCACAGCACTGAACAGTTCCATCAGGAAAGCTTAGCTGTTAGCATCTGTTATAATCCAAGATGGCGCCGTTGTTGTTTGAGGCTCGCTGTCTGATGCTCTTCCTGTTTTTCTGTTTGCTTTTAATTTTAACACGTGTGAACGCTCGGATTGTGTATGATCGCCAAAGATTATTGGACATTGGAGCCTCGACTGGTAATATGATACCATGGAATTATACTGGAGACAAGATCCCGCCCTTGCTGCTGGGCATTCCAGCTTACCTGTGTCGTTCCTGGTCTCTATCTTTCCGACGGAAGCGAACCCGCCGTCGTGGCAGACGTAGCGGTTGGCTAGTACGTGCGAAGGCAGCTTTGGGGCATTGTTTTCCGGACTCATTCAGTGCGCGTAGGCTGGTGCCGCGCCTCTCCTTCCCGTTGCGCGTGCTGGATCCTGTGGGTACCTGCTTGGTGCCTGTTGGTGGAGGCCATGATGAAGCGGTCCAGCCCCGTCCTCCCTATACTCCTCGACCCTGTAAACGTGGGGTGAATCTTCTTAACCTACGATCTCTTCGCCGGGAATCTCGGACGCCAGATGGTGGCGGAGATCCGCCGATCTCGACCAGGATCGGTCTGATAAATGCTAGGTCGCTAGCAAACAAAACATTCGTCATCAAGGATTACTTTTCCTCTCAAGGCCTGGATTTCTTGTTTATAACCGAATCATGGACAAGTGGTTTGGGTGAGTCCAGCGTCTTTAATGAACTTTTGCCGCCGAACTGCTGCTACTTTAATTTTCCGAGGATGACACGTCGAGGAGGAGGAATAGTGACAGTTTTTAAAAACTGTTTTACTTGTAAACAGTTACCTCCAGCCCGTTTTTGTAGCTTTGAGCTTGGTCTCTTTGAACTTGGTAGCTCCCACACTGTGTTATGTGCAATGGTCTATCGGCCACCAAAGTACAACAAAGATTTTATAAATGAATTTTCTGATTTCCTGGCTGATATCATGCCACGGTATGACAAAATTTTATTGGTTAGTGATTTCAATATCCGTGTCTGTTGTCCTACTTCACCTATGGCTCAGTCGTTTCTTAATGTGACAGGCTTTGCTCCTGTCATGTGTTTCATGTTGTTTCTCACTCTCCCTCTGTTGGCTCCTTCTCATCCCTGCGCCTCCTCCCCTGTCAGATGTCCCACAGGTGTTCATTGTTTTAGTTAATTACTTTGGTCTGTATTTAGGTGAGGATTCAGGTCTTAGCATTTGTCGGGTCATAGTCATTTTCTCCCTTATGTCTGGTGGAGCCATGAAACACTTCCTCATCATTTTGTAAGTAGTTGCTGCATTGTCAGCCTTTTGTTTTCATTATTAAAGTGTTTATTATTTTACACTCTCCGTCTCCGAGTCCTGTTCTGCCTGCACTCTGGGTTTGCTTGCTCACCGGAACCGAAGCGTGATATTATGACCCGACCTAACTGACGCAAGCCTCGCAGGCGGAACAGCGGACCTGTTCGGCGGCTGCCGGACGCGGCCCCAGGTCAGGACGTGCCGACAGCCATCCGCATGTTCGGATTCTGAACAGAAAACGTCAGGAGGGATCACAGCCCTGAAACGGAGTTCCTCTCATCCCCGCTTCTTGTTGAGGAAGAAGAACGGAGGAAGCTCGGAGGCGGCCGCGCAGCTTTTCGACCGTCTCCCTCCTCCGCCCCAACACTCGGTTCGATGTGGTCCGACTCGGACGAGGACTCGGACGAGGACATGGAACCAGATGGGTTCTGGGCGGATCCGACACCTGCTCTCAGTCCACGTCACCACGGGACTGAACGAGTGGACATTTCCGGGTTCCAGTCTCGCCCACCGTCAAACTCTCCTCAGCTGTCAGAAAAGCCGGGGAAGTCTTCAAAGGGGAGGGCGTGTGTCAACCCATGCGCTCCTGTTGCTGGGTGCGTGGACGTCACGCGCTCCTGCACACCTGCCGTGAGGGGACAGGACGTCCGCGGCTCCAGTGATCTGTGGGACAGATTCGTTGCAGCAGAGGAAATAATTTCCTCATACTCGGGAGCTGACAACGAGGACTCGCCGGAGGCGTGGCAGCTGTTCGAGCGGGCGTGGAGGGAGCGCTGTGTGATACGTTCACTGCTGCTCGCTCGCATACAGCCAGGTCCACCTCCCAACACACCACCTGCTGATCATAGTTCCCCATCTACATCAAATTCTCCTCTGAGCCCTCCAGAAGCTGAACGTCTGAGTTTAACAGCAGCTGAACGTCTGAGCATCTCACCCACAGCAGCTGAACGTCTGAGCATCTCACCCACAGCAGCTGAACATCTGAACATCTCACCCACAGCAGTTGAACATCTGAGCATGTCAACTGTCAGCTCAGCAGCCACAACAGTTTCGCCTGTTAGCTCAGCAACAGCAGCAGTTCCATCTGTTAGTTCAGCATCAGCAGTTTCACCTGTTAGCTCAGTGACAGCGGAAGTTTCAGCTGTCAGTTCAGCAGCAGCAGTTTCACCTGTTGGCTCAGTGACAGCGGAAGTTTCAGCTGTCAGTTCAGCAGCAGCAGTTTCACCTGTTGGCTCGGTGACAGCGGAAGTTTCAGCTGTCAGTTCAGCAGCAGCAGTTTCACCTGTTAGCTCGGTGACAGCAGAGGTTTCATCTGTCAGTTCAGCAGCAGCAGTTTCACCTGTTAGCTCAGTGACAGCAGCAGTTTCACCTGTCAGCTCAGTGGCTACAACAGTTTCACCTGTCAGCTCAGTGGCTACAACAGTTTCACCTGTCAGCTCAGTGGCTACAACAGTTTCACCTGTCAGCTCAGTGGCTACAACAGTTTCACCTGTCAGCTCAGTGGCTACAACAGTTTCACCTGTCAGCTCAGTGGCTACAACAGTTTCACCTGTCAGCTCAGTGGCTACAACAGTTTCGCCTGTCAGCTCAGTGGCTACAACAGTTTCGCCTGTCAGCTCAGTGGCTACAACAGTTTCACCTGTCAGCTCAGTGGCTACAA
Organism: Garcialebias charrua; assembly: GCA_038048925.1. Lineage (NCBI taxonomy): Eukaryota > Metazoa > Chordata > Actinopteri > Cyprinodontiformes > Rivulidae > Garcialebias > Garcialebias charrua. The sequence continues at coordinate 26,542 of JBBPBX010020100.1, read as the reverse complement.
CAGTTTCGCCTGTCAGCTCAGTGGCTACAACAGTTTCGCCTGTCAGCTCAGTGGCTACAACAGTTTCGCCTGTCAGCTCAGTGGCTACAACAGTTTCAGCTGTCAGTTCAGCAGCAGTTTCAGCTGTCAGTTCAGCAGCAGCAGTTTCACCTGTTAGCTCAGTAACAGCAGCAGTTTCAGCTGTCAGTTCTGCAGTAGCAGTTTCACCTGTTAGCTCGGTGACAGCAGCAGTTTCATCTGTCAGTTCAGCAGCAGCAGTTTCACCTGTTAGCTCAGTGACAGCAGCAGTTTCATCTGTCAGTTCAGCATCAGCTGCACTAGGTCTGGCTCTGACCCCAGCAGCTCCAAGGCTGGTCACAGTTTCAGCACCTAGGCTGGTGCCTCCTGTGCCTGCTCCCAGACTGGTTCCTGTAACAGCAACAAGACTGGCTCCTGCTGTTCCAGCTCCAAGACTGGTTCCAGCACCAAGATTGGTTCCTGTACCAGCACCAAGACTGGCCCCTCCGGTGCCAGCAACAAAGCTGGCTCCTACACCAGCACCAAGGCTGGGTCTTGCACCAGTTCCTGACCCACCCGGTCCATCGGAAGCAGTGTCTCTCTCTCTCTTTGTTTCCACAGACACTGGTCCAGAGGTGGTCCTGGGTCCTGAGGTCCTCACTCATCCATCTGGAGGCCTCACTCCATCGGAGGTCCTCGTCACATCGGGGGTCTTCGTTCCGGAACACCTCACTGCTCCTTCTGGGGTCCTCACTTCATCGGAGGTCCCCACCGAAGTGGTCCTCGCTTCGTCGGAGGTCCTCGCTTCACCGGGGGTCTCCACTCCTCTGGAGGTCTTAACCAAGGTGGTCCTCATTCCATCTGAGGTCCTCGCTCCTCCATCAGTGGCTCTCATCCAACCGGAGGTCCTCATCTCGTCGGGGGTCTTCGTCTCTGAGGGTCCCAACGATGTCTCTGAGGGTCCCAACGACGTCTCTGAGGGTCCCAACGACGTCTCTGAGGGTCCCAACGACGTCTCTGAGGGTCCCAACGACGTCTCTGAGGGTCCCAACGACGTCTCTGAGGGTCCCAACGACGTCTCTGAGGGTCCCAACGACGTCTCTGAGGGTCCCAACGACGTCTCTGAGGGTCCCAACGACGTCTCTGAGGGTCCCAACGACGTCTCTGAGGGTCCCAACGACGTCTCTGAGGGTCCCAACGACGTCTCAGAGGGTCCCAACGACGTCTCTGAGGGTCCCAACGACGTCTCTGAGGGTCCCAACGACGTCTCAGAGGGTCCCAACGACGTCCCAGAGGGTCCCAACGACGTCCCAGAGGGTCCCAACGACGTCCCAGAGGGTCCCAACGACGTCCCAGAGGGTCCCAACGATGTCCCAGAGGGTCCCAACGACGTCCCAGAGGGTCCCAACGACGTCTCTAGGCCTCACAACGTCTCTACGCCTCACGACGTCTCTAGGCCTCACGACGTCTCTACGCCGCACGTCTCTACGCCTTACGACGTCTCTACGCCTCACGACGTCTCTACGCCTCACGACGTCTCTACGCCTCACGACGTCTCTACGCCTCACGACGTCTCTACGCCTCACGACATCTCTACGCCTCACGACGTCTCAACGCCTCACGACGTCTCACCGCCCAACATCGTCTCAACGTCCAACATCGTCTCAATGCCCAACATCGACTTCTCGGCGCCCGTCTTGTCGCCTGACGATGTCACATCGAAGGTCTTCGTTCCTCCGGGGGTCTTCGTCTCAGAGGTCTTCGTCTCACCGGTGATCTCCGTTCCACCGGGGGTCTTCGTCTCAGAGGTCCTCGTCTCACCGGTGGTCTCCACTCCTCTGGGGGTCTTCACTCAAGTGGTCCTCGTACCACCGGAGGTCCTCGCTCTGCTGGAAGTCCTCGTTTCGCCAGGGGGCTGCTCTGCGGGGGTCCTCGTGTCTACAGTGGCTCCTCGGCCCTCCGCATCTCCTGGAGGCCTCCCTGTGACTGGGGTTTCCTCCTCTTATGGTGATGGGCGGCCTCCTGGACGTTCTCCGGATCTGCCTGATGGTGATGGGCGACCTCCTGGACGTCCTCCAGATCTGGCTGGTGGTGTTGGCCCGCCGTCCTGCCTGTTGCCTCCCTCCGCCCGCCCTTGCTGTGTGGGGGGCCTGTCTTGGGGGTGTCGGGTGCCACCCTTGAGGGGGGGGGTTATGACAGGCTTTGCCCCTGTCATGTGTTTCATGTTGTTTCTCACTCTCCCTCTGTTGGCTCCTTCTCATCCCTGCGCCTCCTCCCCTGTCAGATGTCCCACAGGTGTTCAGTGTTTTAGTTAATTACTTTGGTCTGTATTTAGGTGAGGATTCAGGTCTTAGCATTTGTCGGGTCATAGTCATTTTCTCCCTTATGTCTGGTGGAGCCATGAAACACTTCCTCATCATTTTGTAAGTAGTTGCTGCATTGTCAGCCTTTTGTTTTCATTATTAAAGTGTTTATTATTTTACACTCTCCGTCTCCGAGTCCTGTTCTACCTGCACTCTGGGTTTGCTTGCTCACCGGAACCGAAGCGTGATATAATGTTATTGATTCTTTTAATCTTGTGTAGTTTGTGACTGGTGCTACGCATGAGTTTGGACACACACTTGATTTGGTTTTATCTTTTGGTCTACCAGTTTTTAACTTAGTGATTAGTGACCCATTATTTTCAGACCATATGCATGTTTTATTTGAGATAAAGCAGTCCATTACTAAAGTTAAACCATGTGCTGCAGTTCGACTCTGTCGTGTTCTTAACCCTTCCACTGCTGTTCAGTTTTCTTCTGTTTTTAATAAGAACTGTACAATCCCAGAGACTGTGGGAAATAAAACCGAGGATATCAGCAACTGATTTTATTCTACCAGCAAAGCAGCTCTGGATTCGGTGGCACCATTAAAAATTAGACCTGCAAAATCCAAACATGAACCCTGGTTAAATTATGTCACTCGGGCTGTCAGGAGAAACTGTCGTAAAGCTGAACGTAAATGGAAATATGATAACTTGCAGGTGTCACTCCAAATATTGAAGGAATGTTGGCGCTGTTATCAAAGGACTGTAAAAGATGCCAAAAGAAGATACCTGACTAATATCATTGTATCTAACAGTCACAATCCTGCTGTTTTATTTAGAACTATTAATTCTGTTTTAAATGCCCCACATGGTGCTATTGTGGAGACTTCCCCTGCTCTCTGTGAAAGTTTCTTACACTTCTTTGTTGAGAAAGTCACTTCTATTAGGGCCCAGATCATACCCACTGTTCATGACCCTGTAGATACTGTGCCTTGCTCTGCTATTTTTCATAGCTTTGAATGTGTGACTTTGCATTCCCTGCAGGAGGTCGTTAGCCACTTAAAACCAACTGGTTCTCCAGACGATGCTATTCCACCTCGACTATTCAATGAGGTTTTTCTTACTATAGGTCCTTCGATCCTTGCTCTTGTGAATAGTAGCCTGTCCTCAGGTGCTGTTCCTGAAAATCTGAAACATGCAGTTGTCCAGCCTCTAATTAAGAAATCAAACTTGGATACTGTTGTCCTGGCGAACTACAGACCAATTTCTAAATTGCCCTTCGTTTCGAAAATTCTTGAGAAGGTAGTTTATAATCAGCTAATGGCCTATCTCATTGATCATAATATTTTAGAGGTTTTTCAGTCCGGTTTTAAATCATTTCATAGCACAGAGTCAGCTCTTTCAAAAGTTTTTAACAATATATTCTTGGCGACTGATTCTGGTGACTGCATTGTTTTGGTGTTGTTGGATCTATCAGCTGCGTTTGACACAGTGGATCACAACATTTTAATCACACGTGGGTGGGCATTGGTCATATAGCCTTAGACTGGTTTAAATCTTAACTGACCAAGTGTACTTTTTGTGTCTGTCTTGATGGACATAGGTCCTCCTCTGCTTCACTCTCATGTGGTGTTCCGCAGGGCTCAGTTTTGGGCCCTCTTTTATTTTTGTTGTACATCCTTCCACTTGGTTCTGTTTTTAGGAAATACGGGATTGCTTTTCATTGTTATGCAGATGACACACAGATCTACGTACCTTTAAAGAAAGCAGACTCAGCCTCTCTTCGGTCTCTGTTCCTATGTTTGGAAGATTTGAAGGCCTGGATGGCCCTAAACTTCTTGAAACTTAACGAAGACAAAACAGAGGTGGTGATTTTTGGCAGTTCGACTGAAGACTCTCTGTCCGATTGCTCCTTGGCTCAGTATGTCCGGCCAGTTGTTACAAATCTAGGGGTCAAGCTGGATGCTGGTCTTAGGCTGGAGTCTCAGATTAAAGCAGTTGTAAAATCCAGCTTTTTTCATTTGAGGCAGCTAGCCAAAGTAAAAGCCATCCTTCCTAGACAGCACTTCGAAACAGCAATCCATGCATTTGTGACCACACGGCTGGATTACTGTAATTCACTTTATGTTGGTATTAGTGATCTGTGTACTTCCCAGCTTCAGAGGGTTCAAAATGCAGCTGCACGACTCTTAACAGGTACACGAAAATTTGACCACATTTCCCCTGTTTTGGCTTCTTTGCACTGGTTACCGGTGCGTTACAGGATTCATTTTAAAATACTTTTATTTACTTTTAAAGCTCTAAATGGCCATGCCCCTCCATACCTGTCAGAGCTGCTGCATTACTACACACCCTCTCGTTCGCTCAGGTCAGCTGACCAGTTGCTTCTGAGGGTACCGAGGACAAAGCGCAAGCTTAGAGGGGACCGTGCTTTCTCTGTGGTAGCTCCTAAGCTCTGGAATGACCTCCCATTTCACAGCAAGTGAAGACAGGCATCTTCACTTACTGTTTTTTAAGTCTCTTCTTAAAACCCATCTTTTTTCTTTGGCTTTTGGTACAATCTGAGATGTTTTAACTTTGTTTTATTGTATTCATAATTTATTATTTTAGTAGTTTTTAGTCCCTTCCATTTTATGATTGTATTGTATTTTGTGATTGTGTGTACAGCACTTTGGTCCTGTTGGGTGCATAAAGTGCTCTATAAGTTGGTATGGTATGGTATGGTTGTCAGGTGTCATCATTAAAGTCACGTTCTGATCACATAGAATGTCTTGTCCAATCAAGTTCACTGGACATGAGTCAGAAATCAGGAAGGAATGTTCAAAGCGCAGATTATTCCACACGCATGGAACATAACAGGACAGCGGCCACTCTGGTTTTCCCGAAAATCCAACAACAGGTACGGTATTCTTTGATCATGGGAGTGACGTGTTAACTGTCGAATACCTGGCTCCTGTATCAACAATACACATGTGATTTTGGCCATTTATGGTCACTGAAACCAAATGTTCAGGATACATGATGTCACCTACTACCGATTCTGGGCACCCCTATTGAACAGGAAATTGGCCTGGGGCCTGATTATGGGCCCTTGGCGAAGGGCCAGGCTGAGTGTGAGGGGAGTGCAGGTGGAGGTGGATATACAACATGTGGATACGGAGCCGGTGCCACCTCCTGTCTCAAGAATTCTTGTTTAGTCGGACACTGAGAAGACCAGTGCCCGAGGCCGTGGCATCGGTAACACCGGTCTGTAGACTGAGGGTTCCCCTTCTGACGTTTGGCACGACCTTTGCGCCATGATGTGGCAGAGCCCAGAGGTCTTTGCTGATAAGAATATTCAGAGGATGTAGTAGCTCCCACCAGGGAAGCTGGTTGAACCTGGGGCATCTGGATCGCATTTACTTTTGTGAGATTAAGCTTGTCACGTATATCTTTCAACTGAGCCTTTGCTAGTTGAGTCTCTAGGGACTTCAATTCTCTATCATCAGACTCTCTTTTATCCAAAATTTTATCTATAAAATGAACAATGTGTGCTGACCATAAATCATAATCCATCTTTGTGAGGCCAACAACAGACGCCAAGCTCTTTTTAACATCATCAGACTGAGAGCTCTCCACAGCCCCTCTGAACAACAGTTGAGTTGTAGGATCAAGTGTAGGGTCATTTCCAGTTCTGTTTTCCCATAAGAGTTTAACCTTAGACAGGTACGTTGTGTCACGTTCTGTAAGAGCCGGAGGAATCTCACACAACTCTGTAGATTTCATAGAAGTTGGATATTTCTCTCTTATTATTGGCCACAATATCTGAACATGAGCCTGGAGCGTATCACTGTCGGGGTCCAATTTAGTTCCAGCAGCCTGTTCAATTTCAGTCAGGCTACCGAATGATGAACATGCTGTGAAAACCCTCCTCCAGTCACCCAGACATGGTACAATTCCAGTGCAAGCTTCCAGAAAAGCACGGATCCAAGCCCCACCCCCTTTCTGGAGATCAGGCAAGCGCTGACGAATTAACTCAGTATCTTGTAAACTAAAAGGCGTGTAAGTCTGTTTACGGACCCCTTCAGCTGTGGTAGAGGAGACGAGAGGCAACATGAGGTGTGGAAGTGATGCTGTGTCAAGACAGATATGAACATTGTCAGCAATTCTATTCAAACGGCCCGAATTTCCTCGCTGCCAACCAGTAACCTTATCAAAGGCTGTGGCAGGAGGTCTGAGATCAGGTCAAACAGTTGGGGTAGGACAAGTCAGTGGTATGGAGTCGTATGAAACCCCCAAAGATTTCACGCTGAAAGAAGCATCGGAGGACGGTAGATGTGAAACATCACCTCCCCTTTGCTTACCTACAGAACCAGCAGTGGTAAGAATTTCACCCATCAATGTCTGCACATGCTTCTGCAACACGTTTCCATTCTCGGTTGATTTAGTTTGTAAAACACCGCCTGTAATGAGCAGCAACTCTGAGCCGGCCCCTGTCACAGGTCCAGAACCAGGAGTCAACTCAGTGAGATTTATGGATGAGAGAGGCACCTGTGCCTGTGGAGGCAGGTTCACAGGCGCGTATGGGGGAGGACGAGAAGGGCAGGGCAGTTGAGCTTCAGGGAGCGTCTCCGTTCCTGGCACCAGGATGAGAGGAGGGGGCCCCTTTCCCTTCGTGTCAGGTACCAACAGGGAAGTGTTATCTGTTAGAAGCAATAAATCTGAGTTCGAGCCAGCAGCTTGCACCTGTGAAACGGCTCTGTGCACATTCTTCAGACTATTTTTCTGTTCCCCTACAATTCTCCTCATCTCATCCAAAAACAATTGATAGTCTCAGTTAAATTCATCCGCTTTTAGCCACTCCTTATATTTTTTCCTGCACAAAAGAGCAGAACTCTTGTCTCTCTCATCTAACGTCAATTTCAGAGCCCTATCTGCCTGGACCAGAAGTTTATTTATCCATGGGATAGAGGATGGAGCTTCATCAACAGAAGCAAACATCCCTGAGTGTTGCATTCTATTAACCCAAGACCCCATACGGTTTTTCTCAGCAGAAATATTCCAAACAACAACCTTTTTACTGCACGACACCCACACTTGGTGCAACATAGACCCCAAAGTCCCTTCTCCACAATTTTGCCAATTATTAATATATTTATCAGTCATGATAACAGTATACACGTGCTACAGAGGATGAAGAGAGCAAAACGTCCAGTCAGCAACGTGGCTTGTTCAAACGGCCGACCACAGAAACTGGTTGTTGTAAATCACCCTCTGCTGCACCCAATAAAAAAAAAAATAA
>JBBPBX010020100.1:0-16065 GCA_038048925.1 Garcialebias charrua | reverse complement strand
GTATGCTGAGCCTCTTGCACAAGCAGTAAGACAAAGTGCAAACATACAGGGTGTTACAATAGCAGGAGAAGAGCATCGCATAGGACTTTTTGCTGACGATGTTATGATCTTCCTCCAGAATCCAGAACTCTGCTTTGCAAATTTAATGGATTTATTTCAAACATATGAGCATTATTCCGGCTATAGAATAAATATATCTAAGACACAAATATTATCATTCAACTATTTGCCCTCTCAGAAAATCAGAACAAAATATAAATTGAAGTGGAATGCTGAATCTCTTAAATACTTAGGTGTAATCTTGACCAAGACATTCCCTACAACATTTGATGCAAATTATAACAAAATTGAAGGTGATATTAAAAAAGACTTGGATAGGTGGTATACCTTGCCAACAGATTTTAGTTCTCGAATACAAATGATTAAAATGAATATTCTTCCCAGACTGATGTATTTGTTTCAGTCACTTCCAATTCCTGTCCCACAAAGCAGATTCAAAACGTGGGATAAAAGGATTTCAAGATTCATATGGAGTGGAAAAAAGCCACGAATAAAATACGCAACTTTGCAGCTCCCAAGGAACAAAGGAGGAATGGCCCTGCCCAACTTGAAAAATTACTTTATTGCATCTCAACTAAGACCGCTTGCTTGTTGGTGTAGACCGGAATATGAATCTAGATGGAAAGAAATCGAAAGAGAAACACAAGGGTATAAAATTCAAATTCTTACATCTGACAAACTGCTGGCAGCATCTCTCATGGATAAAATGAATAAAATTCTAAAATTCACTTTAGAAACATGGTACTCTATTATAGAAAAATATAAATTAAAAGACAAGTCTGCTGTTGAAATGGTTCAGGTATGATACCAAGTTTAAACCAGGACAAATGGATCAAGTATTCAAACAGTGGGAAATAAAAGGAATCACTACAATTTTTACTCTTTTGAAAAATGGACAATTAATGAGTTTTCAAGAATTAAAATTAAAATATGATTTAGAAGATAGAGACTTTTTTAGGTATTTACAAATAAGAGACTACTACACAAAGCAAATTAAACAAAAATTAATCAACACAAATTATGGTGTCATTGGAGTAGTGATAGACTCGTATTTACAAAAAAAAGTCAAACCCATCTCGGCTTTTTATAATTCTTTGGGGGAATGTAGAGAGGAAACAACACTGTATCTGAAAAAGAAATGGGAAACAGAACTGAAGATTACTATACAAGATGAAGAATGGTTCCAAATGTGTAAAATTCAGCAAAGTACAACAAATTCACTCTCATGGAGGGAGTTTTGTTGGAAAAATCTAACAAGGTTTTTCATAACACCTAAAATTAAAAGCAAACAGACTTCTACATTACAAGAATGTTGGAGATGTAGAGAAGTAGAAGCCAATCACTCACATATTTTTTGGAGTTGTACAAAAATAACTGGATACTGGAAACAAGTAAGGTCAACATTGTCTAAAATTTTGGGTTATGCAATTCCAAATACATGTCTAGTAATGTACTTGGGGAATATAATGGATGTAGTGAGGAAGGAAGATATGTTTTTGACAAAGGTAATCCTGGCTGCTAGTAAAAAGGCAATAACAAAAAGATGGTTGAAGCCAGATCCACCTAACCAAGAAGAGTGGATGAGGATTGTGGAGGAAATTTCAATAATGGAAAAAATCACAAATAATCTTAGACTGAAAGGTCTTAAATATGATAAACAATGGGAGAAATGGACCCAATTTCGATGTGGCACACACAACAATGTAAATACAGCTGTTTGATGAATGAATACTTGTAAAATGATGTTAGAAAAAAATCCGGATTGTTGTTGTTGTTGTTTTTTGTTTTTGTTTTGTTTTGGTTCTGGTTCTGATTTATTTATTTTGTAAGTTTTTGTTTTTCACAGTGGTTTGATTTGTACATGTATTTAGTTGATTTTGCAAAAAAATAATAAAAATTAAAGTATTAAAAAAAAAGATAAATCTGGCTCTGAACAACAATCATAGGACCCGTGAGTGGACCAGCCACTCAAAACGGCAACCTACAATTCTGGAGTGGCCTAACCACTCTGACGACAGGAAGTGGTCCGGATCAAAACCTGGAGTATCTCGACGGTGAACGGGTCCCGGAGATAAGAGCCAGGCCTCTGTACCACGACCCCCGGAGCACAGTAAAATGAACGGTGTCTCCTAGCCGAAAGGCCGGCCGGAGCTCATGTAGGTGGAGGGGAGGATGGGAGGAGTGCGAGCAAGCTATTAGGCACTCATAAATCTTCCCTGTTCGTGTGGGACTATGTGCTTTTTCACTTACATGTACAACCGCTGCAAAAAAAAAGCACAACAACAGTAATTTTTACGTTTTTAGTTTTAGTTGCTAACACTATGAACCATAGCTAAACCACGGTAAAAATTAGCCCACCCAGAAACGTATAGCACTCAGTCAAAGTACAATTTAGCATAACCAATGGCAGACATTTTGTGAGAAAGAGGAGATCTGCTCACCTGAGAATGAAGGCGCCTCCTTGACTGCGCACGTGTTCGCCCCGGTGGAGGAGAACCCCTGAACGGCTCCCTGTTGTCAGGCCAATCTTCCAACTCTCGCGTCGGTGGTCACCAAATTGTTACGAGTTCAAAAGTTGAAGGAAGCTCTAAAACGAATATGCACGTTATTGCAGGTTTATTGTACATATAAGAAGAAAACTTCTTCAAAAGCTGAGCTACGTTTATAAACCCCCGGATGTCGTCATCTCCTTGTGGACCCTGGAACCGCCTTGGGACCGCCCTACACTACCACGTAGCTAGCTTTTCAGCCAATAAGCTATCAACTTGTTGTAAACAAAAAGTGTCTGGTCTGTTGATTGGTGCAGGCGTGTAACTGAAAAACTCTTCCCTATTGAAAACAAAGCCCGGAAGAAAAAAGTTCCGCCTTGGATATATTTCACAATATATGGCAGGATTTAGGTGAACACAAATCTTAGAACATAATAGATTTAATGCTGATAGAAATATATTTCAGATGCAAAGAGAGCTCCATTCATTGTGAGTGAGAAAAACATGGCTGACAAAGCCAAACATTTATTTAAAAAAAGCAAAGTCAGAGCAGGAATTTCTGAAGGAGCTGAACATTTTGACATGAGTTGTTGAAAATGTGCCAAAAAAAAGTGCACAAAAGAAAACTGGATCTCAATAGTGTTAAAGCTTGTATGGGTGAGCTAAGTGGATGACTTACTCATTAGTAACTAACTCATTATCAATATTTCCAGGTCTCTCTTGTAAATGAGTCCTCGAGGCTCAATGGGATTAACCTGCCTAAATAAAGTGTGATGAAGACATTTGAGCAAATAGATGAAATTTTTAATGCTCAAAAGGATAAATTCAGAAATGCCAAACCAGATAAAAATGTGTCCTATAGGCTAAAAGTTGCAAACAAAAATGTTCAAATTCAATCTAAAACATGGTGCCCAAAATACGGCCCGTGTGCCATTTAAGGCCCTTGGAGTGATGTTGTGCGGCCCACAACTGCAGTTTAAGAATGGTATCATTTTGGCCAGCAGGCTTTAGAGGTCGATGTAGACTTTCTGCAAATTTGTTGGTAATCCTTTTTTATGTAATATTTAGGTTTAAAGCTGCTATATGTAACTTTTCTAACAATATATTTTTAACATATTTCTTCACTCTGTCACTAGACTGATGTTAGAGAGGTAATCTCTGAAAAAAAACTAAAAAAATATTGTCCCCTTGCTTCTCCAGGTGGTAAATAGGCATTTCTAAAAAGAAAAAGTGACCCGCCATTAACCAGCCAATAAAAACAGAGTTTGTAACCAGCCAATAAAAACAGAGCTTGAATTTGAATCAGCCAATAAAAACAGAGCTTGAATTTGAATTTCAACAGACCATGGGAGAGCAGAGCCATATATGGATCTGAGGGGGAGGGATCAGAATGCTTTGCCTGTTGAAATTTTTTCTAAGTGCTGCAGTTCTACAGAAACTGCAGACTGAACCTTTAACTGGAAAAAATATATTTTTTAAATTTCTCAAAATTGGCAATTTTAAGCAAAATACAAACTTTTGACGGTAATGAAATTTTTATTTTCACTTCATGATACAAAGCACGGGCAGCACTGTGGTGCAACTGGTAGAGTTGCTGCCTCTCACCGAGCAGGGCCCCGGTTTAAATCCCGTTCCCGGGGCCTGTCTGGGTGGAGTTTGCATTTTCTCTTTGTGCATGCATAGGTTTTCTCCAGGTACTCTGGTTTCCTCCCACAGACCAAAAACGTGCATGTTAGACTGATTGGTAACTAAATTGTCCCTAGGTGTGAGTGAGACAGTGAATGGTTGTTTGTCTCGTTTGTCTCTATGTGTCCTTGTCACGGACTGGAGACCTGTCCAGGGTGTACCCCGCCACTCACACAGTGACTAATGGACATGGGCTCCGGCGACCCTGAGACACAAAATGGAAGAAGTGGGTAAAGATAATGGATGGAATTAGCTACATACGTGTTGATCAACTTTATCAAACCTTCTATGAATCTGTTGTAGCGACTGACAGCTGAACGATTTTTCAGAACTTTGATCAGCCTTTTGGACCGTCCATGGTCCAAAATGATGATTGACCCACTTTTAAAAGGACTAATTGTATTAACCTTTATTTAACCATTCAACTCCCATTGAGATCACAGATCTCTTTAGCAAGAGAGGCCTGGGCCTGAAAGCAGCCTAACATGCATGTTTTGTTGTGTGGAAGGAAACCGGAGTACCCGGAGAAAATCCACGTAAGCACAAGAAGAACATGCAAACTCCAAACAGAAAGGTCCCAAGTCCTTCTTATTGTGAAGCAACAGTGCTAACCACTGACCCATTGTGCTCCCTACTTATGCCACGTTCATCAAAATGCTCCCAACGCACCGTGTTTGCTGCTTGTCATCAGATGTGTGTTCACACCGAACGCACGCAGTTGGAGCAGTGTCTGGCTCCCTTCCCGCTCAGATTTGTTTTGTTTTCTGTTCACTGGGCAGATAAAATCAGCTGTACGTGAGCCACGTTACTACTTGAGTGGGTTTTCTATGAGCCGAACTGCAGCTCCTAAAGTCTTTGTTGAGATTAAAACGTTTTGTTATGTTTGGGGTGATATACGCTCGAGCAGACAGCAGCAACTGTAAAAATGCCAAGTTACTTACTGGAGGCTGGTTTGTTCATGGAGGCTCGATGTGTTAAAAGTCCAAAAACAGTCCCGTCGTTGTTGCGTCATCACATAGCAGAGGCTCTCCCGATTGGTTGCTGTGACGTATCGAGCAGCCAAAGTTCATTTGAATGAACTTTGGCTGCTCAACGTGTCGTCTGCTTTGGACGCGCGCGTGCGTGGGAAAGAACTGCCGCTCGCTGCTGCGCTGCTTGAAATTCTCAAGACGGGTCGCGCCTGGCTGCGCCTTCCCTGGCCGCAGCTCCACATAGACTTTGCATGTAAAGTGGCTGCTTCGAGGCGTGTGGTGTGAACCTGGCATTACTCATATTACACTTTCGTTGCTGAGAACAGACTAAAATGAACTTTCCAAACAAGAAAACAACATAAACCCAACAAATCACACGCAGACTCTTCCACTGGTACATCTTCATCTTTAAATCACTTCTTGGTCTGCTGCCCTCATACATCTCCTCCTACATGTCTTTTCGTGAGTGCAGCTACAGCGTGCGCTCTCAGGACATGATTACCTGCAGTGTTCCGTCAGTGAGGACTGAACTTGGAAAAAGGGCCTTCTCCTACTCTGCTCCTGCTTCATGGAATATCTTACAAAAAGATCTGAAGCTCTCGGCCCTGACCTCTCTAAATGATTTTCAGAATCTGTTGGAATCCTGGCAAAAACCAATGCTGATTTGTTCCTGTTTTTGATTTTGTACATCTACCTTATAATGTTTGCTAGTTTTTGCTACTTTTTCTTTTTCTTTTGTTTATTGTTTAATGTACTTGTACCATTGCTGTTCATCATTCTTTAGTTTGTAGCAGGTCGCTTTCGTAAATGAGCCCTCGAAGCTCAATAAGATTTACCTGACTAAATAAAGGTTGAATGAATGAAAAATCAAATAAATTAAATCATTTTAATAAAAATATAAGCTTAGTGTTTACGAGGCTATTAATGTTTTGGATCTACAACAATTTAAAATGCTTTCTCCACCAAGTTGTCCTTTCTACAAGATTTTGCTCACATTGTCGAAAGTTAAATTCACATTTTTGTGGCCCACGAGTCCTTTCATCTTGATAGTTTTGGTACAGATATGCAAAAGTTTGGACACCCTTGACCTAAAATCACAGAGTATGAGACAAGAAACAAGCTGATGTCATTAAAGAAACTATAGATTTCTAACCTGCTTGATTTTCCCCCATCCCATTCTACTAAATGCTGTGACCAGCCTGTCAGAACAACAGCCACTACGTGCTCAGGGCACCCCAGCGGCCACTCAGTGGTGGGGGGTTTTACCTCTTCAGCTGTGCAGTTTCAGCTCAAGCCTCTGAGTTGTGGAGGGGAGATGAGCAAAACTGCACAAGAGCCTCCATTACGGCTCCAGCACAAGAGGCGTGCTCCATTATGGCTTTCACATAAGGGCCTTCATTCGGGCTCTTAGTCATTCTAATGAGCTGTGCTCTGCAGCTCTGCGGAGCCTCTGACTTGGTTGGTGCCGGGGCCTCATGTAACAGCTCCCACGCGACTTCCAGCAGCCCGTAATGCAGAGAAGCGCTCAATGAGGATTGCGATTTTTTTCCTGTAATTGTGAAGCTTCAGAGGGCTCTTATGCAGAGATTTAATGGCTTCTAATGGAATCTCATCACAGAACAAGAGAGAAAAAAGGACAAAGGGAAAACACTGACTAATGTCTTCATGTACTTTAGCTGTAATATTTGCCTTTAATTCTGCAAAAGCAATTACTTATTTGAGTGATGTATCAAATGCTAAAATGTGCATAGTTGTTTCCATGTGGATATTTATTTCCATTTAATCATTAAATGTGCACAGAGTTCCTGGATTCTGTATTTTTGTGTGCGTTATGGTGTTGGAACTACTAACTGAATGCAATGATTCAGCCAGTGTAGCAATACATTTTAACATCAAAGTAAGGATGCACCAGTTGATTGGCTAGAGCTTGGGTAATTTTAAACTTTACCAATGGCTGGAAGAACAGGTAATTTAAAATGTGCTTTTCTCAGTCAATTAAAGGCTCTTGGTGGCTCAACCTGTCTGCAGCAAAAATGCATGCATTACAAAGTACCGGTGCATCTTATGACCTTTTATTTTACTTCAGACAATCCAATAAAAGACTTGTAATATTTATATATTAACAATTATTGCATCAAAGTACAATGATGCTAAATACATGTGGAGTTTCCATAAAAGCACAGAACAGCTGTTCCCTGTTGAATATCACCACTTTACAATCACAATGATTTTTTTCTCCAGACAATGCTGAGATTTATAATGTTTTAATCAGCCATGTGCAAAATGTAAATGAAACACCTAAACATTCCAAATAAATCAAAATATTAAATTGTATTCATTTGATTCAATTGAGTCATTTTATCCTCCAGTAGTCTAAGGTTATAGCAGCATAGGATAAGGAACAGGTCAGAAAACCAAGCCAACTAACTATGGGATTTATCTAAAAAGAAAGACTTAATCCCAGTCTTAAAACTGGACAATGTTTCAGCTTCACGGACAGAAACTGGAAGTTGGTTCCACAAGAGAGGAGCCTGATAACTAAAATATATTCATCTCATTCTGCTTTTGGAAACTCTAGGAACCACATGTTTGCCTGCAGTCTGATAGTGAAGTGCTCTGTTAGGAAAATATGGAACAATAAATTCTGTAATAGAAGATGGAGCTAGGTTGTTGAGAGCTTTGTAGGTAAGAAGTAAGATTTTGAATTCAAATCTCAATTTGACTGGTAGCCAATGGAGAGAAGCTAAAACTGGAGGGATATGATCTATCCCACTAACTCCAGTTAAGACTCTGGCAACAGCATTTTGGATCAACTGAAAACTTAAAAAAAAAAAAAAAAAAAAGCTTCAGGTCAGTTTGTACCTCTGCTACTTTCCCATCCTGTCAAAACCAGACAGAACACCAACTTACAGGGGCTTCCTTTATAAATGAAAAGAAATTCATGAGTGAGGGTAAGATTTGGTCTTAAGGCCCCAATATACCTGTTTCTTTTGCCTCACGCTGCTCAGCGCTGTGGGAGCGCCGCGGCAAAAGCCTTTGATCGCGGGCGTGAACGCGCCAAGCTCCAATTTTACTACGCCTACGCGCGCGCATTGATAAACTGCCTCGCGTGTCAGCAAATGACCAATCAGCGACCTCAATTTGTCCTGTAGCCTGCACTCCAGAGAGCTGCGCTTGCACAGAGTATAATATGAACTGCCTGCGCGTAGCTCACGCCAGTCCAGCGGCGCTGGGCACAAAGAACAGTATACTGGGGGCTTTAGGGTGAGGGATTATGGTTGGTTTATAGTTAAGGTTTAAAAAACACTGGAAATAAACTAAATTTTACCAACTGTACACAAAGTAAATGGTGTTGTAAAACCTTGAAAGTTATGGTATTGTACAAGTATGGCCCATTTATAAGTTTTATAATTGTGTCCCATATCACAATGTTTCTCTTTAACACACCCACTCATACAGTGCTCTGCCATGTTAGCACTCGAGATAGAACATTTTTTAGATTCTTGATTACACGCTAAGAAGCAGTGAGGAAACAGTGACCTGCACAAGAACACTCAAGCTAACTCCAGGGTGAGAAATTAACATCTAGCTTTCTAACTGGAAGATTAACAGCACTTCATTCCTGAAATTGGAATTGCAAAAAGTACCGTATTTTCCGCCGTACACTTCGCACCACCCTATAAGTTGCATCAGTCCTAATAAAGTGGAAAAATACATAAATATGTCACTTCGCCATGTTCATTACATCTACAGTATTATGCATCACCACTGACATGTCATGTTTGTTACGCGTCACTGCAGACAACCCGGAAATGTAGGCCTAACCCGGAAATGTGGACCGGTGTTGTGACAAAAACTGATGGGTTGCCAAATGGCGGCCGCGGGAGCGTGCACAAGAGGACTATAACAAGAATTTAACACTTAAAAAATATTTATTTGCTCAAAATTATAGTAATGGGCTTAATAAATGTACTTTAATGGTCAAATCAGTTGTATTTAAAAAATTGTTTTGCTGCCTTGGTGCTCCGTGAACGTGCAAAGGACAAGAAACAGGAAGAAGGAACGTGACTCGTTTCTCCGAAATTTAACAAGAAAAGCACCTAAGCAATTGTTTATTTGTTCAAAATACAGTATAGCAAAGGTGTGTCTCAGCTTATCATTTGCTTAATAAATGCACTTTAATGATCAAATTAGCTGCATTTCGCTGGGGCAGTGCAGCTGTTTTGACAGTTCCAAGCAGCGAGCAGAATGAAGGTGGGGCGGCTAAGGCAGGCTGATTGCGTCATTAAAAGCTGGTGAAGATTCTCAGTCATCCAGGACTAGGTAAATTCTAAAAAGTGCATGGGGAAAAAAAACACTAAAGTATAAAGTATAGTATAGTCCAGTTGTTTTTGTCTTGAACATTTTGGAATTTATCATTATAGCCACGTTTTCCTATTACATAATACAACAGCCAACAGCATGCCATAATGCTATTACTACTCTGCTCCCATCAAGTGGCTGAAAGTGATACTGCTCATTTTGTTTTTCAGTCAGAATGAATGGAAACGGTCATATATCAGCCAAAAAATGGTTTATGAATATGGGAGAAAAAAAGTCGATAAATATGTCACTTCAGCCTATAAGTTGCAGGGCATGTAAATTATACAAAAAAATTGCGACTTTTAGGCCAAAAAATATGGTATTCGAGTTTGTGCAATTCATCCATTTTGGGATTTTCTCTAAATACTAAAAAGAAATGTACAGTATTTTTTTCCAAAATGCCACTATTTTTCATGCTATTACTCAACTTGAATCAGTCTAGAAAATACAAACACATGCATATTTATTTGTATAGCTACATATACATGTATCGATCTTTGTCTACTTTTATCTTGTTTACACCAGTTTCTTTGCAGGGTTTTAACTGTCCTCACACAAGCTTTTTACATGTATGTTTTTTTTCTAGAGACAATAATTACACTTCTTTGTTTTGAAATCCTTTTATCTCCTTCACAGTCATTTCATTTTTCTCTTGCATTTGACCACACAAAACTGACTTTATATCCCCACCACGACCACCACATTTTATTCCAGTTGGTTCAGGTTAAAGCATCCCACTCAAATGTCAAAATGTATCTCTGCACCTGTTTTTTTAAAGGATAAATTATTGCAGTGTCAGCAGTCATGGTAAAATGCCAGCCGGTCTTTCTGTAGAGCAAATATGCACACAGGGAATCACTAGATTCAACTTGCTCACCGGTTCGATCTCCAAGTGACCTGGATGAGTGCAAGAATTCATAGTGGTGAAAATTGCAGCTTTGTACAACAGAAGGCAACGACTTTATGTGTTAGGTAGTAAATTGTAAATACTGTGGTGGAGTGGAAAAGACGACACCGGATCTGTACGCAGGACTTCACTTTATTCAACTCCAACACTGTTATGTATCCTGAGGAAGCTGCCCATGCTGACACCTACAGTTTTTTGTGTATGTTGACTGCAGTCATGTTTTGTTGGTTAATTAGTCTGATTATGATCAGGCTTGTGTGTTCAGCCAGAAGGACCTGAGTGACATGCCTATATAAACTTCAAGTTGACTGTGCTTGGATGCGGAGAGTTGTGAGCTCAGAGGTGGTTGCTTTTTGCTGAGCTTTTTGAGTACTGTATGGTACTGTGTGGGGTGTTCTCCGCCCGCCCCTGTCTTGAAGGTTGATCTTCTGTTTAGAAGATTGTTGGTGAGTAGCTGATTGCTCATGTTTGGTCCTGACTGTGCTAGATGCACTTAGAAAGTGTCTGCTCTTTTATGTTTGTGAAGTTTGACTGTGCTTGACGCACTTAGGAGTGGTTGCTCATTCTTGACTTTGTTGTGCTTGGTGCACTTGGTGGCTGTAGGCTGCATTGGTGACTTTTGGATCCTGCTCAGAAGAGGGAGGCTGACCTGTGTGGTTTGGTTAGCTTGGTTTAACCAGGAGGTTGTGTGGCTGGTGGTGGCCAGCTGTTTGGAGTTCTCTTTTTGTTGGCCTAATGACAGAGTGAGATCGGTAGTCCTGTTATATCGTTTTTCTTTTTACTCCTAGAGTCCCCTTTGGTTAGGTAGTCCGTCACCAGACAGGCTTCGACGGCCCTGTTTTTATGGGTTGGCCCTGCGCTGGTGACGTTATATTATTTTTGGCTGACTCACTCTGTCCACCATTCGTTTGAACTTTTGTCTTCTTTTGCTTTTTCCTGACCCTGTGCCAGAAGACGGTGCACTCCGCACCTGGAGGGAGGAGTCGGGCAGTTTTTCAATAAAGTTTTTTAATTTACCTTCTGCCTTCTTGTGTCTTGTGTCCCTTTAATGTGTTCGGCCTGAGCCAGCCGTAACAAACACCAACTACTCGGTAAGCGCCAAAACCGCGCCTTACACATAAAACCTTTTCACAATAATACTTCCTGTCCTCGGTATACAACATCCTGTCCTCTGGGTGTGAGTAACGTCCCCTAGTGGTCCACCACACACGCCCCCCCTGATCACCCAGTGAGGTCTCTTACTAGTCCAGAACCTTAGGCTTGAGCAAACGACCAAAACGGCTGAACTTGGACCCTGTAGAACCAGCCTGATGAAGCGGAGTGCGACGAGGAGGGCCTGCCGAAGAGTCATGTTCCGTTGGTCGTCGAGAGTCTCTAGAAGGAGGACAGCAGTCCGTTAGCGATGTGGATGGAGGTCTGCCTCTGCGAGGGGCCTGGGCCGTAACAACCTGGTCATCTGACAGGACATGAGCGGGTTTCAGCCTATCAATACAGACAGTCTCCGTACGACCCCCTAGATCTAAAATGAAGTGTTTCGGACCTGGTTGGAGAACTCTAAATGGGCCATCATACAAGGGCTGTAGTGGTGTCCTGTGGGCATTGTGTTTGACAAAAACAAATTTAGAGGACTCTAGGCTCTTAGGGACAAACGACTGCGGTAGACAATGGTGTACCGGGCCAGGGACACGAAAAGAGTCCCCCTGAGGTGAAAAATGTTGCAACGGTGGAACGGACTGTGGTGAGGGTACCTCAGGTAAAAACTCACCGGGGACGCGCACAGGCTGGCCGAAAACCAGCTCAGTTGGGGAAGTGCCAAGGTCCTCTTTGGTTGCTGTACGTAAACCCAGCAAAACCCACGGAAGACGGTCCATCCAGTTGTCACCGGTCAAAGCAGCACGCAGCGCAGCCTTCAATGACCTGTGAAACCGTTCACATAACCCATTAGCTTGGGGGTTGTAAGCGGTGGTTCTGTGGATGTTAGTCCCCAGACCCTTGGCCATGGTAGACCAAAGCTCAGAAACAAACTGAGGGCCTCTGTCCGATGTAATGTCTGAAGGGGGGCCAAAACGCGCAACCCAGGTAGACATAAATGCCCGGGCCACAACTGCAGAAGTTGTGGAAACCAGAGGCACCACCTCAGGCCACCTCGTGGTCCGGTCGATCATGGTCAGCAGATGAGTAAAACCCTGTGATGGAGGCAGAGGGCCCACCAGGTCTACGTGCACATGATCAAACCGCCGACCAGGGATGGAGAAGGGTTCCAAAGGTGCTTTGGTGTGCCTGTTGACCTTAGCACGCTGACATGGGACACACGCTGCTGCCCACTCCTTAACTGTTTTACGCAAACCGGGCCAAACAAACTTTGAACTGACCAGTTTCACAGAGGCTCTAACACCTGGATGAGAAAGGGAATGTAAAGAGTCAAACACGCGGCGGCGCCATGAAACTGGAACCAGAGGGCGGGGCCTGCCAGTAGAAACGTCACAGAGCAGGAGAGGACCTCCGTCATTCACCTGCCGTTCTTCCAACTCGAGGCCCGTGGGCCCAGACTGGAGCTCGAGTATTTCTGCATCGGTACGTTGGTCCGCAGCCATAGCAGAAAAATCGATGCCAACGTACACGGGAGAGATAAGCACTCGGGAGAGACAGTCGGCCACCACGTTGGATTTGCCAGCCACATGCTGAATGTCTGTTGTAAATTCCGAAACCGCCGCGAGGTGGCGCTGTTGGCGAGCAGACCAGGGGTCAGAAATTTTTGACATGGCAAACACCAAGGGTTTGTGGTCAAGTATGCAGTGAACTGGCGGCCCTCCAGGAAAAATCTGAAATGGCATGTAGCCAGGTAAAGTGCCAGCAACTCCCTGTCAAAAACGCTGTATTTAAGCTCATTGTCCCGTAGCGTACGGCTGAAAAATGCGAGTGGTTGCCAAACTCCAGAAACCTGCTGTTCTAACACAGCTCCCACCGCAACATCAGATGCGTCGGTTGTTAAAGCTATTTGTGCCGCTGGGGCTGGATGGGCCAAAAGGGCAGCAGTGGCCAATGCAGTTTTTGCATCACCAAATGCCTGGAGGCGTTCTGGTGTCCAGTCAACACTGTCGTTGGGTTTTTTCTTTTTTAGCGCTCCATAAAGCGGTTGTAGCAGTTGAGCTGCTCTGGGGAGGAAACGGTTATAGAAGTTAACCATCCCCAAAAACTCCTGCAGAGCTTTCACAGACTGGGGCTGAGGAAAATTGGACACCGCTTGCACTTTGTTTGGTAATGGGACAGCACCACTGGCAGAAATGCGGTGGCCCAAAAAATCAATAACTGGCAACCCAAACTGGCATTTTGCTGTGTTTACAATCTGGCCATGTGCTACTAGGCCTGAAAAACCTCACGGAGGTGGGACATGTGCTGTTCAGCTGAGCTGCTAGCTACGAGGATGTCGTCTAAGTACACAAATACGAAGGACAATCCCCTTAGGACTGAATCCATCATCCACTGGAACGTTTAGGCTGCACCTTTAAGACCAAAAGGCATGCACAAAAACTCAAACAGGCCGAAAGAAGTGATAACAGCGGTCTTAGGGATATCCTCCACATGCACAGGAACCTGGTGGTACCCCCGTACTAAATCTACTTTAGAAAAAATGGAGGTCCCAGCCAGGTGCACAGAAAAATCCTGGATGTGGGGGATGGGGTAACGGTCATTTTCCGTGATGTTGTTAAGGCGGCGGAAATCCCCGCACGGTCGCCATTTGCCATCTGCCTTGGGCACCATGTGCAAGGGGGAGGCCCACGGACTGTTTGAACGTTGCACGATGCCTAGACGCTCCATGCTAGCAAACTCTTGCCGCGCTATTGCTAGCTTAGTAGCATCGAGGCGGCGCGCACGTGCGAAAACGGGAGGGCCCGTTGTGGGGATATAATGTTCGATCCCGTGTTTTGTGTCTGTGTTTGAAAAATTAGGGACAGTCAGCGAGGGGAACTCTGACAACAAACGCTGAAACACATTACCCGAAGCTAAAAAGTTAGCATGCATTAAAGGCCCGGCCCCTCGCGTCGCACAAGGCAGTGATGAAAAAGACACAGCGTCAATCAAACATCTGTTAGCAACGTCTACAAGGAGCCCATGAGCACAAAGAAAATCAGCCCCTAAAATAGGAACTGAGCTCGCAGCGACAACAAAGTTCCACTGGAAGTCCCGGTCATGGAAACAAACAGTCACCAACCTTTCACCAAATGTCTTGATGGGAGAGCCATTAGCTGCGGTTAGCAATGGGCCGCAGCCTTCTGCTAACCTGTCGGAGCCGGTCGGGGGAACGAGGCTCTTCTGCGAACCAGAGTCCACCAGGAACCGCCTCCCCGACCTCGAGTCTTTGATGAAAAGCAGCCTTTCCTTGTCGCCAACGGCCGCGGCTGCTAGCGGGCGCTGGCGTTGTCGTTTCCCTGCAGCTTGAAGCTGCATCGTCGTGCTTTGGCGCCAAAACGGTGGTGATAGAAACAAAGGGCAGCGGCTTCTTCACGCCCGTGGAAAGCGATCCTTGCCACCACAGACGGCTCGTCCGGCTCTGAAGGCGCTGGCTGAAGCTCGGAATGTGCTGCCGGAGATCCAGGAACCACCGCCTGGACTGCGAAGGTCCTCGTGGCCAGGAGGATGCAGTCGGCTTCCTCCGCGAGCGAGCGGTAGTCTTTCTGCTGCAGAAGTGGGGAGTTGGCCAGGACGGCGTGCACCGGGGCTGGGATCTGGCGGAGGAAAAGGTGGATGAAGAGGAACCCACCGTCGTCTGATCCCAGCAGGGACAACGTGCTCTCCATAAGCTCGAGAGCTCCATCGCCCAAGCTGGAGATGGAAAAATGTTTCTCAGCGCGCTCTGCGTCTGAGAGTGAGTAGCGCCGCAGGAGGAGCTGCTTGAGAGCGGTGTACTTCCCGTGTGCCGGAGGGTCTCGGAGTAGGCTCATTGCCTGCCGGGTGGACAGCGGATCCAGCGAGGCGACCACATAGTGGTATTTTGTGTCGTCAGATGAAATCCCACACAGAGCAAATTGTGCTTCAATGTGGACGAACCATGAAGGAGGATCATGCAGCCAGAAGTCCGGGATTTTAACGGCCACCGAAAAGGCAAGCGGGGCGGCCGGTGGAGGTTCCACAGCAGCAGACCTCGGAGAAGAGCTGGCTCCATCTTCAGAACTCGACATGTTCGGTTCGCGGGGTCACCAGTGTGGTGGAGTGGAAAAGACGACACCAGATCTGTACGCAGGAATTCACTTTATTCAACTCCAACACCAACTACTCGGTAAGTGCCAAAACCGCGCCTTACACATAAAACCTTTTCACAATAATACTTCCTGTCCTCGGTATACAACATCCTGTCCTCTGGGTGTGAGTAACGTCCCCTAGTGGTCCGCCATAATACTAACTTAAGTGGCTTCAGAGCTTTGATCAAACTACTGACATGTTAAGAAAATACTATAATTCAAGGCTAAGTATTGAATGATCAGATAAGATAGAAAGACAAACAATATATTTTTTTTCCAGAAACATTTATGCTGCAAGTGTCACAATTTTTGGCTTTAAATACTAATTTCCTGATACACAGACAGACTTT
>JBBPBX010020099.1:33027-43721 GCA_038048925.1 Garcialebias charrua | reverse complement strand
CCCAGACTTCCCTCTCCCCAGCCACTTGGAGCAGCTCCTCTGGGGGAATCCCAAGGCGTTCCCAGGCCAGCCGAGAAACATAGTCCCTCCAGCGTGTCCTGGGTCTTCCTCTGGGTCTCCTCCCGGTGGGACATGCCCGGAACACCTCACCAGGGAGGCGTCCAGGAGGCATCCTAACCAGATGCCCGAGCCACCTCAACTGGCTCCTCTCGATGTGGAGAAGCAGCGGCTCTACTCCGAGTCCCTCCCGGATGACTGAGCTTCTCACCCTATCTCTAAGGGAGAGTCCAGCCACCCTGCGGAGAAAACTCATTTCAGCCGCTTGTATCCGAGATCTTGTTCTTTCGGTCATAACCCAAAGCTCATGACCATAGATGAGGGTGGGAACGTAGATCGATCGGTAAATTGAGAGCTTTGCCTTTTGACTCAGCTCTCTCTTCACCACGACAGACCGGTACAGCGCCCGCTTCACTGCGGACGCTGCACCTATCCGCCTATCGATCTCACGCTCCAGTTTTCCCTCATTCGTGAACAAGATCCCGAGATACTTAAACTCCTCCACTTGGGGCAGGACCTCCTCCCCGACCCGGAGAGGGCATGCTACCCTTTTCCGGCTCAAGACCATGGCCTCGGATTTGGAGGAACTGATCCTCATCCCGGCCGCATCACACTCGGCTGCAAACCGCTCCAGTGAAAGTTGTAAATCACGAACTGATGAAGCCAGTAGGACCACATCATCTGCAAAAAACAGAGAAGCGATTCTAAGGCCACCAAAACGGATCCTCTCAACACCTTGGCTGCGCCTAGAAATTCTGTCCATAAAAGTTATGAACAGAATCGGTGACAAAGGGCAACCTTGGCGGAGTCCAACTCTCACCGGAAACGAGCCTGACTTACTGCCGGCAATGCGGACCAAGCTCTGACACCGGTCGTACAGGGACCTAACAGCCCTTATCAAAGGGCCTGGTACCCCATACTCCCGGAGTACCCCCCACAGAACCCCCCGAGGGACGCGGTCGAATGCCTTCTCCAAGTCCACAAAGCACATGTAAACTGGTTGGGCAAACTCCCACGCACCCTCCAGGACCCTGCTGAGGGTGTAGAGCTGGTCCAGTGTTCCACGACCAGGACGAAAACCACACTGCTCCTCCTGAATCCGAGGTTCGACTATCCGACGGACCCTCCTCTCCAGAACCCCTGAATAGACCTTACCAGGGAGGCTTAAGAGTGTGATCCCCCTATAGTTGGAACACACCCTACGGTCCCCCTTTTTGAATAGGGGAACCACCACCCCAGTCTGCCAATCCAAGGGAACTGCCCCCGATGTCCACGCGATATTGCAGAGTCGCGTAAGCCAACACAACCCTACAACATCCAGAGCCCTAAGGAACTCCGGGCGAATCTCATCCACCCCCGGAGCCTTGCCACCGCGGAGCTTTTTAACCACCTCGGCGACCTCAGCACCAGAGATCGGAGAACCCGACCCAAAGTCCCCAGGCTCTGCTTCCTCAGTGGAAGACGTGCCAGTAGGATTGAGGAGGTCTTCGAAGTATTCCGCCCACCGACTCACAACATCCCGAGTTGAGGTCAGCAGCACGCCACCCCCACCATAAATGGTGTTGGTCGCGTACCTCTTTCCCCCCCTGAGACGCCGGATGGTGGACCAGAATCGCCTCGAAGCCGTACGGAAGTCATTCTCCATGGCCTCTCCGAACTCCTCCCACGCCCGAGTTTTTGCCTCAGCAACCACCCGAGCCGCATGCCGCTTGGACTGCCGGTACCTATCAGCTGCTTCCGGGGTCCCACAAGCCAAAAAGGCCCAATAGGACTCCTTCTTCAGCCTGACAGCATCCCTCACTGCCGGTGTCCACCACCGGGTTCGAGGGTTGCCACCACGACAGGCACCAACAACCTTGCGGCCACAGCTCCGATAAGCTGCCTCGACAATAGAGGCGCGGAACACGGCCCACTCGGACTCCATGTCCCCCGCCTCCCTCGGAACGTGTTCAAAGCTCTCCCGGAGGTGGGAGTTAAAGCTCCGTCTTACGGGAGACTCTGCCAGACGTTCCCAGCAGACCCTCACAATACGTTTGGGTCTGCCAGGTCTGACCGGCATCCTCCCCCACCATCGGAGCCAACTCACCACCAGGTAGTGGTCAGTTGACAGCTCCGCCCCTCTCTTCACCCGAGTGTCCAAGACATGCGGCCGCAGATCAGATGAGACGACAACAAAGTCGATCATCGAACTGCGACCTAGGGTGTCCTGGTGCCAAGAGCACATATGGACACCCTTATGCTTAAACATGGTGTTCGTTATGGACAATCCATGACGAGCACAGAAGTCCAATAACAGAACACCACTCTGGTTCAGATCAGGGGGGCCGTTCCTCCCAACCACACCCCTCCAGGTCTCACTGTCATTGCCCACGTGAGCGTTGAAGTCCCCCAGTAGAACAAGGGAGTCCCCAGGAGGCGCACTCTCCAATACCCCCTCCAAGGACTCCAAAAAGGGTGGGTAGTCTGAGCTGCCGTTTGGTGCATAGGCACAAACAACAGTCAGAGCCCGTCCCCCCACACGTAGGCGAAGGGAGGCTACCCTCTCGTTCACCGGGGTGAACCCCAACGTACAGGCACCAAGATGGGGGGCAACCAGTATGCCCACTCCTGCTCGGCGCCTCTCACCAGGGGCAACTCCAGAGTGGAAGAGTGTCCAACCCCTCTCAAGGAAACTGGTTCCAGAGCCAGAGCCATGCGTTGAGGTGAGTCCGACTATTTCTAGTCGGAAACTCTCAACCTCACACACTAGCTCAGGCTCCTTCCCCACCAGAGAGGTGACATTCCATGTCCCAATGGCCAGCTTCTGTAGCCGAGGATCAGACCGCCAGGGTCCCCGCCCTCGGCCACCACCCATCTCACATTGCACCCGACCCCTTTGGCCCCTCCCACAGGTGGTGAGCCCATGGGAAGGGGGACCCACGTCTCCTCTTCGGGCTGTGCCCGGCCGGGCTCCATGGGTAAAAGCCCGGCCACCAGGCACTCGCCAGCGTGCCCCACCTCCGGGCCTGGCTCCAGAGTGGAGCCCCGGTGACCCACGTCCGGGCGAGGGAAAACTTAGTCCATTTATTTCACTCATCATAGTTTTTTTTTATTATTTCATTTTATGCTTATGCTTATTAAAAGTTTTAGTGTTTTAGTGTTTAAATGTTTACTGTTGCACCGAGGGACAGAGAGAAATGCAATTTCAATCCTGTGTATGTCCTGTACATATTGCAGTTTTGACAATAAAGTTGACTTTGACTTTTAGTGTTATGACTGTTTGAATGGGAAACAAACTGACAGCTCTAATGAACACTTCCTCACTACAACTATATTAGTTTTTCTGTGAGGTAGAAATGTATTTATAGGTAGTTGACTTTTAAGTTGGTATCAGTTAAGTTTTACAAATTTTCAAGTCATAATTTGGCTTTAAAATGCACAAATATTGTCACAGTCGTACCAGATGTTAATTTGTTTCCTGAACCTTGAAACTTTTAGTTCAACTAGGGCTTTTGCAATGGTAATAAAAATAAATCTGAAATGTTCTGCTTTGACTGACAAAGGTTAAAATTTAACAGTAAATATGTTGGAAATTTATTCAAGTCTATTCAAAAAATATATTAGTCCACTTTGGTTGTAAAAACTTTTATAAGAAGACCAATAAGTACATATAACTTGGTTTTATTTTCCCAATAATTCTGAGCACAGAAAAAAAACAAATATGTTTCATGTAATTATCACCTGCCACCAAAAGGGAAAATATGTCAATTATATTTTTGGCTGGGTCAGTGTATGCATATGTTTTTGTGTGTTAGGGTGTCTGTTAGCAAAATATCCCAGGCACCGTTCAATAAATTTATGAGAAAACAAAATCTTTCAGAAATGTATTATTTGATGTACATCTACACCTGGTTAGTTTTCAAAGTCAGTCCATTTCAAAATGGTTACCACAGTTAATTGATATGACTCAGTCAATTTTTACAGACAATGAGCTCAAATTTGACATGGTAGTAGCCGAGAGTGATTCACAACACATAGTATGAGCATGAGATTGCACATAATGTTACTTTCAAGGTTTGACATTATTTGTCAACACAAGATATTGGTTTAAAACTCTGACATGAAAGTTGCTCGGCTTGTGTTTTATTGTGTTTTCCTGAGTGATAGAGCCTGGACATAACACAACACAACTCTAACAAGACGCAAAAAAAAAAAAGTCCACAAAGTAAAACTACTTTGGCCAGAACTATTAAAGTTAAAAGTGACATTTGGAGGTTTCAAACTGTATTACACACAGCAGTACATCTAAGTGCATTTCTCCTCAGGCTGACACAAGTTTATCTCTCCCCACCACTCCTCCATTACTGCTCCCACACTCTTTCATTCTGCTGAGGCAGGAAGCAACTCCAGACCCCCGCTCTCCTCCTGCTCAAGACCACAGTGCACGTTCGTTGGCTAATTTACACTTTCAGACATCTTTTAAAGGGCACCACAACTACTCTGGATTGAAAGACAGACAGATACCTCAACTCCGAGGGTTGAAATATAAAGAATAATTGCACAAAGGTACTCAGGGAGGCTACTGGCTGAATTTACAAAACAAATGGTACTCTGCGATCTTGTCCTGTGTTTGTCATTTCGGTCCATGCATTATAAATATGGGTATAATGGAAACACAATTCTGAAAGGCACTGTGTCCCAGACTAACAAAAACAACCTCCTCTCACATTAAAAACAACGATATTCTGAACAGTACTAGTGAAAACTATCATTATACTGTAACGATAAATGCAAGCTTTGAAATACATTTTCTGACTGGTCGAAATGAAGGCACACATATATATTATAAAACTTACTCCATGATGGTGCATTGCTATACTGTAATTATATTCTTGCAGGCTCTTCTGACAGAGCTGTGTCCCCTAATGCACTTCAAAAATAAAATTAAATCCACTTTTGACCTTGGCTGAAATACATCGTACCTTTATAATTTTGCAACAGCAGGAAAAAAAACAATTTTCCACCAACTTCCATCTTTTGTAAAAAGGAACGACTGCAGAGTGGACCTAACAATAAAGCCATAGTGGTACAATCTGTAGCAGGGCCAGGGCAAGAAGAACACTTTTTTTAGACAAGGAAGGATGACGAAAGAAAACCATGACATTTTAGGTGAACTTTCCCAAAAAATGTGTGTGAAAGCCAGATTTGAATGAATTTAGAAAAGAAAAAAAAAACTCTGAAAGGAATATTTGGATGTGCCTTTACAACTGATTAGCTTTGAGAGTCAGCCCAATTCAAAATGGCCACCACAGCCAAATGACCTCTGGCAACACATAAATGGCACAGTACCACAATACCATAGTTACACTGATACTGAGATACTGGACTAACAACTGGTGTGGTAGCTGTGAGCTACTCATAAAACATCATGTAAATTTTAACATCCATCCATCCATCCATCCAGCCATCCATCCTCTTTTACCTGATTCTTCCTTTTCAGGTCATGGGGATAACTGGTGCCCATGTCCAGCTATCACTATGAGAGAGGTGGGGGACACCCTGGACAGGTCTCCAGTCCATCACAGGGACACATAGAGACAAACAACCATTCACTCTCTCACTCACACCTAGAGACAATTTAGAGTTATCAATCAGCCTAACATGCATGTTTTTGGTCTGTGGGAGGAAACTGGAAGACCCACACATGCATGGAGAGAACATGCTAACTTCACTCAAAAAAGTCCCACACCAGGATTTGAACCAGAGACATTCTTGCTAAGTGGCAGCAGCTCTGATCCACCGTGCCGCCCTAAGTTTAAACATATCTTGCAAACTCTTGTAATATCACAAGATTGCACACAATACAATTTACAAGGTGTGACCAAAACAGCTATACAGTAACACAAAAGCATATGAAAAGTGGTGGGCGATATACTGTATATTCCTTCAATAAACTTTTGTTTCTTTCAGTTTTATAACTATAATCTTGCCAGAAAGATTCCTCAGTTAATGCAATCATCAGATGACAAGACTAGTCAGAATAAAAGCCATACATAATGTTCAAATATATTATAAAAATTACAAAAATGATAGCAGAAAATAGGAAGAACTTTCATGTTTCAAAACCTCAAAATAGAGCATTTCACTGATTTACCACATAGCCTCTGCCCCACTGTGAGTTTCAATTTAAACCTCCAAACAGTCAAAATCCAACGAGCTTAGCAGCAAAAACAAAATCTCCTCACACCTCCACCCCATAGCAAAAATTAAGCAATGAATTTACAGCCCTGATGTGTGGCATGAGCAGTAATAGAGGAGCTTTAGTTGTACAGTGTTTGCAAAAGTGACTTAAGTGGCTATTTCACTTAAATCAGCAATTAAAGAAGTAAGTTGTTAAAGCGCATGATGCATATTTGATGATGGCCATGATTGTGTATTAAAGAAAACCTCAGCTCACCTCGGGGCGGCCGTGGCACAGTGGTAATGGCAGTCGACCCCCAATCGGAAGGTCGGAGGTTCGAGTCCCGCATCCGCCCACCATGTGTCGTTGTGTCCCTGGGCAAGACACTTAACCCCGAGTTGCTCCCGGTAGGTCTGGATAGCGCCCTACAAGGCAGGCTACCACTAACGGTGTATGAATGTGTGTATGAATGGGTAGATGGCTCGTATTGTAAAGCGCTTTGGGGCTCCTCAGAGGGGGCTGGAAGGCGCTATATAAATAAGCTCCATTTACCATTTACCAAAACAGAAGAGTAATTTTTGTTTATGCACTCACCAGAATCAGAATAGGATGTGATCAGATTAATAGTTGGATATGAAAGCATGTTTTTATTACATATATAACTCTATTACTAAAGGTGGATAAACATTTAAGGGGTCAGGGGAAGCAAAGGTACCCGGTCTGGTTTACAAGGAAATTTATTTGCTCAGATTAGTAATTAATTTCAATTTTAATAACGCAGTTCGATGATCGACTTTGTTGTCGTCTCATCTGATCTGCGGCCGCATGTCTTGGACACTCAGGTGAAGAGAGGGGCGGAGCTGTCAACTGACCAATACCTGGTGGTGAGTTGGCTCCGATGGTGGGGGAGGATGCCGGTCAGACCTGGCAGACACAAACGTATTGTGAGGGTCTGCTGGGAACATCTGGCAGAGTCTCCTGTAAGACGGAGCTTTAACTCCCACCTCCGGGAGAGCTTTGAACACGTTCCGAGGGAGGCGGGGGACATTGAGTCTGAGTGGACCATGTTCCACGCCTCTATTGTCGAGGCAGCTTATCGGAGCTGTGGCCGCAAGGTTGTTGGTGCCTGTCGTGGTGGCAACCCTCAAACCCGGTGGTGGACACCGGCGGTGAGGGATGCTGTCAGGCTGAAGAAGGAGTCCTATTGGGCCTTTTTGGCCTGTGGGACCCCGGAAGCAGCTGATAGGTACCGGCAGTCCAAACGGCATGCGGCTCGGGTGGTTGCTGAGGCAAAAACTCGGGCGTGGGAGGAGTTCGGAGAGGCCATGGAGAATGACTTGCGTACGGCTCTGAGGCAATTCTGGTCCACCATCCGACGTCTCAGGGGGAAAGCGGTACGCGACCAACACCATTTATAGTGGGGGTGGCGTGCTGTTGACCTCAACTCGGGATGTTGTGAGTCGGTGGGCGGAGTACTTCGAAGACCTCCTCAATCCTACTGGCACGTCTTCCACTGAGGAAGCGGAGCCTGGGGACTTTGGGTCGGGCTCTCCAATCTCTGGTGCTGAGGTCACCGAGGTGGTTAAAAAGCTCCGCGGTGGCAGGGCTCCAGGGGTGGATGAGATTCGCCCTGAGTTCCTTAGGGCTCTGGATGTTGTGGGGTTGTGTTGGCTTACGCGACTCTGCAATATCGCGTGGACATCGGGGGCAGTTCCCTTGGATTGGCAGACTGGGGTGGTGGTTCCCCTATTCAAAAAGGGGGACCGTAGGGTGTGTTCCAACTATAGGGGGATCACACTCTTAAGCCTCCCTGGTAAGGTCTATTCAGGGGTTCTGGAGAGGAGGGTCCGTCGGATAGTCGAACCTCGGATTCAGGAGGAGCAGTGTGGTTTTCGTCCTGGTCGTGGAACACTAGACCAGCTCTACACCCTCAGCAGGGTCCTGGAGGGTGCGTGGGAGTTTGCCCAACCAGTTTACATGTGCTTTGTGGACTTGGAGAAGGCATTCGACCGCGTCCCTCGGGGGGTTCTGTGGGGGGTACTCCGGGAGTATGGGGTACCAGGCCCTTTGATATGGGCTGTTAGGTCCCTGTACGACCGGTGTCAGAGCTTGGTCCGCATCGCTGGCAGTAAGTCAGGCTCGTTTCCAGTGAGAGTTGGACTCCGCCAAGGTTGCCCTTTGTCACCGATTCTGTTCATAACTTTTATGGACAGAATTTCTAGGTGCAGCCAAGGTGTTGAGAGGATCCGTTTTGGTGGCCTTAGAATCGCTTCTCTGTTTTTTGCAGATGATGTGGTCCTATTGGCTTCATCAGGTCGTGATCTACAGCTTTCACTGGAGCGGTTTGCAGCCGAGTGTGATGCGGCCGGGATGAGGATCAGTTCCTCCAAATCCGAGGCCATGGTCTTGAGCCGGAAAAGGGTAGCATGCCCTCTCCGGGTCGGGGAGGAGGTCCTGCCCCAAGTGGAGGAGTTTAAGTATCTCGGGGTCTTGTTCACGAATGAGGGAAAACTGGAGCGTGAGATCGATAGGCGGATAGGTGCAGCATCCGCAGTGAAGCGGGCGCTGTACCGGTCTGTCGTGGTGAAGAGAGAGCTGAGTCAAAAGGCAAAGCTCTCAATTTACCGATCGATCTACGTTCCCACCCTCATCTATGGTCATGAGCTTTGGGTTGTGACCGAAAGAACGAGATCTCGGATACAAGCGGCTGAAATGAGTTTTCTCCGCAGGGTGTCTGGACTCTCCCTTAGAGATAGGGTGAGAAGCTCAGTCATCCGGGAGGGACTCGGAGTAGAGCCGCTGCTTCTCCACATCGAGAGGAGCCAGTTGAGGTGGCTCGGGCATCTGGTTAGGATGCCTCCTGGACGCCTCCCTGGTGAGGTGTTCCGGGCATGTCCCACCGGGAGGAGACCCAGAGGAAGACCCAGGACACGCTGGAGGGACTATGTTTCTCGGCTGGCCTGGGAACGCCTTGGGATTCCCCCAGAGGAGCTGCTCCAAGTGGCTGGGGAGAGGGAAGTCTGGGCCTCCCTACTTAAGGCCTTGTTATACTTGGGACGACGGCCCGTCGGACGTCTTTTACCCCCCGTTGAGTGAGCAAACATTGCACAACTTTTGGCCGCACACCCGCTGTGATCCCCCGGTGCATAGGCGTCGTGTACATAGCCCCCAAACAGAACTCTCGAAGCCAACGATGCGGCTCGCAGCGTGTGATTGGTTCAAAGTTTGTGGGCGTTTTTTGTTTGGATGTCCATATATGGTCTATGACACCGCAGCACGTGACACCGCAGCATGTGACCCCGCCACTGTTTTAGATACCGGTAGTTCTTACTGGGGCGGCCGTGGCGTAGTGGTAATGGCATTTGTCTCCCGATCGGAAAGTTGGCGGTTCGACTCCCGGGACCCGCACCATGTGTCGTTGTGTCCTTGGGCAAGACACTTAACCCTGAGTTGCTCCCGGTAGGACTGGAAAGCACCTTGCATGGTAGTCTGCCGCCACCGGTTTATGAATGTGTGTAGCATTCAATATATGTGTAGCACTTTGAGATTTTCAGTAATGAAAAGTGCGTTATAAATTGAATTAATTATTATATGTTTCATAAAATTACAAAATAAAGTGCAAATATAACATCAGTACTGACATTAATTATATTGCATCTTACCTCCATATGGGCGTACAGAGCATACAGTAGCCTTCCCCAGCTTATAACTGGCAGCGATGGCAGTGAATGAGCACCCAGAAGCCAGGACCCGCAGCGTGACTCACAGCCAGTCTCTCCGGGGCAGAGACCGGTGCGCTGTGTGTCGGTGCGTGCTGCAGGTGAGGGGAGATCCGGTGGGCAAGTTCATCAAAACGAGCAGCGGACATTCGAAAATATGAAAAGTGTGTCTCGTCATCCATCTCCCGCATCTGCTGAACCAACAAGCTAAACTCGCCTTGTGTAGATCTGGTCCTGTTCAGCGGGCGAACGTGCCAACGCCGTTCGCGTCGTATTTCCATGTTCGCGGTCAATAACATTAATATAAGGTCATTTTCTTCATCCTCGTCCTCCGACTCGTCATCCAACCTGAGAAGCATCTCTTTTGCCGCCTGCGAATACATTTTCTTCGTAGTGAACTGTTGAAATTAATTCCTCTTTCCGGCAACAGCCAACGTGCGTGTGACGTATGCAGTGTGAGTGCGCGTGACGTATGCAGTGGGAGGGAAGAGGGAGGGATTATCCCCACGTCTTAAAGAGGTATAAACACTCAATGCGGTCGGTGACACACGTCAGCGCTGGGTTCACTCAACGGGGGGTAAAAGACATGAGACGCTAGTATAAACCCAGCTTTAGGCTGCTACCCCCGCGACCCGACCCCGGATAAGCGGAAGACAATGGATGGATAGATGGATGGATTTTAATAAGTGTATAAATAAGTTTAGCACTTTGAGATTTTTATTAATGAAAAGTGCATTATAAATGGAATTCATTATTAT
>JBBPBX010020099.1:18480-32423 GCA_038048925.1 Garcialebias charrua | reverse complement strand
TTTTTTTGGGTGAAATTAATTGTCCATTTCTCTATTAGACTGGCAGAGAACCAATTCAGACGTTCTTTGTAGCTCATGGCACCCCAAACGGATTATTTTCATTTTCAGATTGTCGTATCACACATGCGTACTTTTATTTTCTTTATGATACCTGACAAGCAGCAGCAGGTAGACCATAGCAAATCAGATTTTGTGCTGTATGTATTGGCTCGTTATAAAATTGCACTCATTTTGATTGAACTCTCATTTCTTTGCATATTATCTACCACCTAATGTGCTTATCTCCATATAAAAGCTACCATTTCAGTTGACAAAATAATTGAATCGGTCTGCTTTAATAAGATAAAATAAATAAAAACATTATCTGGGGAATGCAGCACAACTTTCTATCAGTCCATTCCTGAGACTGTGAAACAAAGACGAATTGAAAGAGATAAACCAGCTGATTATCTCCCTCTCCCTCTTCTTTCATGTGCTTTTTCTTATTTATCTGAAGCAAAACTCTCACCTGTTCCACAAGTGACACTACATTCACTCCAAGATCCATATTTCCAGAAGTAAACAGGAGATGGGATGTTATTGTCCTCTGAGACGTTTCGACGGATGGTGTACTCATACCGCACTCCTGGATTGGTCTCCTGAAAGAGAAGCTTGACAGAAAGAAGACCAAAGGGTTTGATTATGCCATCACATCTATACACTCTTAAAACAACTTGATAAAAAATGGATCATTTTAATTGAGATAGCATGAAACAAGAGGTTACAGGCCTAGTACTTCTTAAAGAATTGCATATTGCCCTACAATGTTTTAAAGATGAGTTTTAAACATCAAATGTTGTAAAAAGATAAATTTATGGTTGAAAATATCACTGTGCAAAATTACATTCATTTTTGCTAGATCTTGCAATTAGAATATGTGCTGTAGAGGACTTTCAGCTGCTGCAACACTAAACTTTAGCTCTTCTTTTTCTTTTGTCCGTTCTGTTTTCAAGTGTTTCCACAGCGAGTCATCCACCTCCATCTCACTCTGTCCTCTGCATCCTCTGTCCTCACTGCAACTAACTTCATGTTCTCTCTAACTGCATCCTTATACTGTATCTCCTCTTTGTCTTTTGCCTGGCAGCTGCATTTCTAGCATCATTCTACCAATATACCCACTGTCCCTCCTCTGGACATGTCCAAACCATCTCAGTCTGGCCTCTCTAACTTTATCTCCCAGTTGTTCAACCTGTGCTGTACCTCAACTCCCTAGTTCCAGCCAAAGCATCTTCACACAGCTGAAGAAGAGCTGTTTTTTCCCTCACAAATTAAAAACACATCTTTGGTGTTTCCACAGATAGCAGCTGTCCCCTTCCTTCCTGCAGCCCTACAATAGATGGACTGTACTTATATAGCACCTTTCTATCTAATTAAGATACTCAAAGCTCTTTACAACACAATCTGTGCCCTCATTTACCCACCCACACACACACACACATTCTTATAGCACTCTACTAGATGTCTACAAAGCTAATTGAACGAATCATTCTAAAGAGATGATCAATGTTTTGGATTGCAGTCATACATGGGACACATATTAGAGGCAATGAGGGGTTCATTGTCTTGCTCAGGGACACTTCAACATGTGACTGCTGGTGAATTAAACCTCCAATTCTCTCATTGGAGGACAACTGCTCTAACCACTCAACCACAGATGCCCCAAGACCAGCAGGACTTTCTGTCAATTAAGGAAAAACATTTTCAATGTCATCATCCCATTGGTCAATGAACATGATTTCCAACAAAAGCTCTCAACGGCACTAAGAACTGTTGAACTTCTTCCATGATTTTCCTCAGCACTCTGGAAAACTTAAGGTAATAATCACAAGCCTGTTCATAGGGGTCTTCACAAGATAACCAAGTTTAATAATGCCAGCTTCAACAAACTTGGTCCTATAGTAGTGGAAAGTGTAGAGCCAGTGATGGATTTGTTGTAAAATTAGGCTCCTCAAAAAGCCAAATTCCTGGTCTGGGATCAGGGTTTCGAGTGACCTTCAGCATCTGTCAGGCACTGAGCATTGACCAGCAGAAGGATGTAAGTCTTGTTAGGTCCATTTGAGATCATTCCATTAAGAAAAGCTGTTTATCTAGCCCAAGTCGGCCAGCCTTTCTCATTAGCAGTTGTGCCAGACCTATCCAACGACAACAGCAGCCATACAGGAGTCTCTGGGCTGATTGTATTCTGAAGGATGCTGTTCTGTATCATCAAGTCCTTGTCCTCCCTCCACCACTGGGAGGTATAGAATTGGTGCCCTAAAACAGTGATGAACAGACCACAAAAGATTTGGAGATTATCTGATTACCTCATTCCTAATCTTATCCATCCTTGTCACTCCTAAGGAGAACCTCAACATCTTCATTTCTGCCACTTCCAGTTCTTTCTCCTGTCTTTTTGTCAATGCCACTGTCTCCAGACCATACAACAAAGCTGGTCTCACCACTGTCTTGTAAACTTTCTTTTTAGCCTTTGCTGACAGTCTTTTGTCACAAATCACATCTGAAACTATCAAAATGAGCTCAGTACTGTATCTGCAAAGTGTTACCTGTGCTGGCAAAATGTGTCAAAATGAGAATTTTTAAAAATTGACTATTTATTATTTTTAAATTCTCCATCAAAAAAAATAAATAAAAAAATATACACAGATTGATTATTTTTTGTGATTTATCACCTGTCCTGGCAACAAGCCAGTTTTGTTTGAGAGCTCTGGTTTGAAAACTTGATTATTATTATTATTGTATTTGGACTTGAGTTATGTTGTCAGGAATTGCAGCTTTATATTTAATAAGCGGAGTCTAAGCTTCCTGATGACACCAAGCATTATTCCAAAGAATGTACTGGAGCTATGGCTGCCAGCAGAGAAAAATGGTCCATATCAAAGGAAATTAAACAGACAAGAAATAAAAGGAACATTTCTGAAGACTCGCCTTTAAGAAATAAAAAAAACTTAAATTTAAAGGTTGATTATGGAAATAATATGCTGTTTTACTTACTGGTATTGGAAGATTATCTCTCTATGGACTCAATTTTATGCAAATTCCATTAGCGAAAATATTAATATTTTTACATATTTTGCACTGGAGCCTCTCATTCTGATTCATTTTGCCAGTTTAGGTGACACATTGTCTGAATTGTAGCAAATGTTTTTTTTTATTTTTTAAAGTGTTATAGACTGTGGCAACCACCTTGTGATATGAAAATGTATACAAATTATTACTTTCTGAAAGTTTGATGAAAATCTGTCCAGTCATATTAGATATTTTTGCTAATGTGACAGACATACACGCACACAAACAAATACAATAATGTCTGCTTTTTAATGGTGTGCAATAAGAACAGAGGTGAACGTGCCTCAAAATGAGATACTCATTTTGCACATGCACATGAAGTACTCAAACTCAACACATAGTACAAGAGTGGTAAGCATATTTTTTACTGTGGTAGGAGCTGAATTAACAATTTAAATGGATGTTCTTAGTCATTGAAAACACCTAGCACAAAGTGTGCTTACGGGATCCTGATGCAGAAGTGAAAATAGATCTACCAGTTTTTTCCTCCTGATTTTGTGAGTACATCTATTACCATATTTTATCTCTTTCTCTCCACCTCTTGCTCACACAGTGTAGCTGTCATTTCAGTATCAGTTAAAACAACTTGGGCTTGCAGAA
This sequence comes from Garcialebias charrua, assembly GCA_038048925.1. Lineage (NCBI taxonomy): Eukaryota > Metazoa > Chordata > Actinopteri > Cyprinodontiformes > Rivulidae > Garcialebias > Garcialebias charrua. Next base: position 28,718 of record JBBPBX010020099.1, on the reverse strand, counting down.
CAAACAATGTCTTGGGATTTTGTTTTGACATGTGTTATCGGTTTAGGACAGGAAGGTGACTCAGTTAGTAGAGCTGCTGCCTCTTAACGAGAAGGTTGCCGGATCAAATCCTGGCTGAGGGCCTTTCTGGGTGGAGTTTGCATGTTCTCTCTGTGCATGCGTGGGTTTCCTCCGGGTACTCCAGTTTCCTCCCACAGACCAAAAACATGCATGTTAGACTGATTGGTGACTCTAAATTGTCTCTAGGTGTGAGTGAGAGAGTGAATGGTTGTTTGTCTCATTTGTCTCTATGTGTCCCTATGATGGACTGCAGACCTGTCCAGGGTGACCCTCGCCTCTCACACAGTGATGGATGGACATGTGCACCAGTGAACCCTGCGACCCAGAAAGAAAGAAGCAGATAAAAAGCAATGGATGGATGTTATGGATATATTATCCTCTCATAAATTTGAAATACTTTTACTATATTTTGTTTTCTAGTAGAAGTACAAGTAAACATCTAATCAATTATTCTTTACTAAACATTTACAAAGACCTCAAAACTTAAAATTTGCTTGTTTGTGTCTCAACAACACCACTCTATGGCCTAAAACAACCTTACTAAGCATTTTTAGGAAGACATTTTCTTAACTTCTAATTATGGAATTATATTTAATATAAAAAATGGAGGTCAAGTTAAGGTCCAGGTAAGAATTGGAACAAACATTCAGAAAGAACTACTTGTAGAAAGGCAAGAAAGACTGATTAAAATGTCTTCTTGGCAGCAGAGGGTGTTCAGGAGGAGCTTTGAGGAGATTTGGTTGAGTTTGAAGTGATAGTGAAATGTTACTGCCCTATTACTGCATGTACTGCACAAAAAAAAAAAAAAGAGAGAGAGCACAACAAAGAACAAGAATAAGCTCAGTTAACAAAACCTATAAAATGAACAGGTTCTTTTTTCAAATACACGAGCAAGAAAATGTTTGAAAAAAGTATGAATCCAAAAGTAATATTTTTGCAGAAATAATAAATGCACCTCTTAATTATCATACAGCAGCATGAAGCCTTTTTACAACCATGTAACAAGCTTGTGCTGCAGCTACTAGAACAGTGAACGCCACACTGCCAGAAGGCAGGAAGTAATTAACCTAAATTTGAGTGGGTTCAGGAAAACCACTTCCTTCCATCTGAAGCTGAGGATGAAAAGAGGACAACTTCTACAGCATTTAAATGGAAGAAACCAACATTCACCAACAATCCCTACTCTGATACAAGGCGTTACTGCATCCCCTCCACAACATCTGGACTGAAACCTCTTAGACAATACCTCAATGTGCTGATAAGTAAATTAAATCCTTTTGCATAAAGGTACTTACACTTGTATCTGTAAAAATAGACAAAACTTAATCGTTTGGCTTTCATTGAATTAGATGTTTTGCCTAAAACGTTTGCATGCCTCTGTCGCTGGTGCAATATTACTCAGAGACATGCATCTTTTTTTGAAAATAAAACCTGTTCTAGCGTTCACTGAAAAGAGACTACCTGAATCCACAGAGTCTCCACTGTGGGGCCGGGAGATGTCAGGTTTTCCAGCTGTCCTGTCCTCTCATAGGTGAACACGGTTCCAGCTGCTTTATACTCTCCGTTCCACTGAATGGTCCAGCCTCCGTTCAGAAAATACTTGCTGGGGTTATCACTTCGCAGTGCCAAGAAATTCCCAGCTTCTGCCACTTCTTCAATCAGGATGTCCCAGGCTCCCTCGGGAATCAGCCCAATGTCAACATATCCTAAACATATTTACAGATAAACAAATCAGACAGTATCATCATGCACAAGAACGCTCAAAAAGAAAGAAAAAAAAATTGCTGTTTTGTTTTAATTGTCTAAGATGCTGCTTGTACCATAGTTATTTTAATCTACTGTGATGTTTGACTTGTTAATGTGAAATCTTCTATTTTTTCTTCTTTCTTTGTCATATACAATATTAAAAAGCTTGCTGAATAATGAAATGTAAAATGAAACAGAGTGAGGACAAAGGACAGAGTGAGATGGAGGAGGATGACTCACTGTGACGACCACTGAAGAGGTAAGGTAACGCTCGAAAAAAGATGATGAAGAAGAAAAAGAACAAGAACAAGAAGAAGAAAAAGAAGAAAAAAGATTTTTGATTTTTAACAAAACTTTATTTACAAAATAAGTTAACAGAACAGTGTTAAAAAAAGGTGATCAGGACAAGCTTAAAATATAAATATTTACATGAGGAGCTTGTTGTATTGTAGTTCTCCCTGATCAGAAATGGTGCATAAAACCTTCTTAAATCCCCACAATCTCACAAAATTCTTCAAGTTTCCAGTGTTTCTGTGGAAGCAAAACTCCAACACCAGTCTGGCCTTGATGTTGCACTTCCACAGAGCCACAAGAACAAGAACAAGAAAAACAACCAGAGGAAGAACAAGAAAAATAACAAGAACAAGAAAAAGAACAAGAAAAAGAAAAAGAAAAATAACAGCACAAGAACAACAAGAAGAACAAAAGAACAACAACAAAATGAACAACAACAAGAAGAAGAAGAACATCAAAAAGAACAAGAACAAGAGCAACAATAAGAAGAACAAAAATAACAAGGAGAAAAAGAACAACAAGAAAAAGAACAAGAATAAGAAGAACAATAAGAAAAGAAAAAAGAACAAGAAGAACATACCGATGCCTTCACTCTTCTGAAACGTTCTTCTGACAGTTTTGCAGGTGGAGTTGTTGCCGTTACAGACTCCGCAGCGATCCTCCACAGAGTTGGAGTTAATCATATAATCACAGCCTAAATTCTGTAACAGACATCACAAATATTTCCACATCATCATAACAAACATTACGCTGGCATTTATGGGACGGACAGTTCAAAGTGTTTCAGAGAAGGGTTAATAAACTAGATAAAATATTTATTCCAATACCCGATGTTGCGGTTCTTGACTCAAACTAATCAAAAAGTAAGAGTGGTGGCTACTTTTAACTTTGTCTGAAGGTAACATCAATATTTTATGACTCTTTTTAACAAGATCACAGATCCTGTCATAAAACATTATGCATACGACTCAATAAAATAGAATTACTGATGTAATATTGTTTATGCTGCACTGCTGGGTGTCTTACACATTTCCCAAGGAGCTCATTAAAATCTTATCTGAATATGTGATGACACAATAATGACATTGAATCTGTGAAGAAACTGACCAAACTGACCAAGTCAGCTGTGCACTGAATAAAATACAATTTCTGAAAAGCAGTGGACGTGAAGGTTTAAATAGAAAAGGGAGGACAAAAAGCAGCATTTGAGTAGACATGTAGTTAAACATATCAAACATGAGTTAAACTACTTGAGAGAAACAAACACAGCTGAATTGTTTTTTCATGTTAAAGAACTCCCCAGTAAACCCAGCTGTGCAAGTACAACAAGAACCACGAAGCGGACTGACACAAAATGTCACAAAATGTCAGAAAGCCAGAGTCCAGTGTCTGACTGGTGTCACCTCAGCATTCAGTCAGGGTGTATCAGCAGATGACATTTTAGCCCAAGGTGATAGCATTCTGCTTATGCTTTTGCTTATCTTTAATGATAACGGCCGCAACAATTTTCCATCAACATGCTCATTGTCACAGAGAATGTCAAATGTGTAACACGCAGAGAAAACAAGGTGAGGGGTAACTTTAAAAACTGTGAGACTAACGCTGCGAGGCTGTAAGACTGGAGGTCAAACAGGACAAAGCAAAGAAGAATTCACAAGCAACTCCACAACCCACACAGTCAGGTAAGAGGGGATTATTAAAGACAAGGTGACAAGGAGAAAACCAGAACAGAAAGAGGTCAAACACAAGAAAGAGGCGGAGAAAATCTGGCTTCAGATATATTTACACGGAGAGAAATGATGCAAACAGGTGATGAAGGACTCGGAAAATTCACGAAACAAAAAGATGTGAAAAGTTTGATTAAAACAAAAAAGAATAATAAATAAATAAATAAATAAAAGGAAAATACAGTTTAAAAAAAATCATGAAACAGTGAAATGGAACATGAAGGCTCAAAAGAAACAAAAGAAATAAAGAGAAGATATACAAAACAATACAGATTGAAGGAGATGTTATTTGTAAGCCGTATTTCTACCTGACAAATTCCGTTGATACACATATTTCTGCTTTTGTTGCCTTCGTAACACGGCGTCCCATCAACAACAGCGTCTCGCATCTTCTCAGAAAATTGCTCATTGAGTGGACGACAGTGCAACTCACAAGGATTAACTGTTCAAAACCAGAAAAACAACAACAACAAACACAAATGAAGCTGATGACAGCTAAACATGAGCAGGAACAGAAAAAGGCCAAATGAGCTGACCTTTGCTGATGACTGCCTCCCATTTGTAGAACTTGTCTTTGTATGGCAAGCTGTTGAAGTGACTGCACTGGATGCTCCTGAAGCTGGGCTCACCATGAGGACATGGCGTGGTGTTACAGATAAGGTGCTTTTGTCGCTGTCCCAAACAATATTTCCCTCTGTGTTTTGGCCTGTAGGGTAGTCAAAGTTATTTCTATTATGCTTTTGGATTCAAAATTCTGATCGGAGATTTAAGGTTCAGGTTCAGGTTAGGTTTATTCATACGCATATGCAAAATCAACACAAGGTCAATAGTGCAATGAACTGTTAAGGACGAGAAGAACCGTCTCGACTTGCCAAACCCCTCCAGCAACAACAAATACCAAAGCATGCAACAAAAATAGAAATACAAAGTGACAAAAGCGAAGAAGAAATAAATCTTCAGCAGCATGGTCCTATTGGAAGAGTGGCTCTGATGACAGTGAGGTTATCTTAGCAACATGGTCTAGTTTGCAGCATGATAATGTTAGCAGTGAGGTTCAGCTAGCAGTGAGGTTTCTCTTAGCAACATGGTCCCGTTGGCACCATGGTACTGTTAGCGGCGTGGTTCGGTTAGCGGCGTTAGCAGGTCCTGTCAGCAGCATGATGATAATAAGGACTGCAGCAACTTCCCTCCTAGGCTACCCTACAGAACCAGGTCTGGCAGACAGAGAACATCCAAGGTTTTCCAGAGGAACCTAACGGGTCCACTGAGTTTGGTCCGTGCAGGCAGATGGAGGATCCCGTTAGCAGTGTTAGCAGGTCTTGTTAGCAGGTCCCGTTAGCAGCATAATGATAATAATAATCAACATATTTCAAAATATTGTCTCAGAGCAGGACACCTAATCCCAAATTGCTCCCGCAGGCACTTACGTAGTTGCCCTCTGCTTCACCTGGGTGTATCCCAGGTGCGATGGGTTAAATGCAGACAGCCAATTTCGTCTTTGTATGGGAACATTCATTGATGACAACACATAGCACTTTTTTCATTCAACCTTTATTTAGTCAGGTAAATCTTTTGAACCTCATGGGCTCATTTACGAAAGCGACCTGCTAAAACTAAAGCTGTCACCATTCGCTTCCTCCTCCTCCGAGGAGGAATGAACTTGTCACGAGTGAACTAAAGTCATGTCCAACGAGGCTGCACCAGGTTCTAAATATTTCCTGGTGTGCAGGTCTGCTGTGTGGCTGAAGGAGAAGCGCTCCCTGTTTTTAATTTATTTTTTTAAAGTTTTCATGAACATATAAACACAGAAAACCGCTGCGCAGCCCTCTGTCTTTTGCTGCTGGAGCGACCTGCACCTGTTTTCACATCCGAGCCCCCCCGCGCGTGTGTGTGTGTGTGTGTGTGTGTGTGTGAGAGCGCCGTGACTCCGCTGACACAGATGAGATAACTTATCAACGTGATTACTCTTTTTAATCACCAACACAGACCCCGCATGCGAGGTGACCGGCCAGAACTCAGATAAAAACAGAGCAGGTTTACTGCTGCTCCTTGTCTGCCTCTCGCTCAGGGCAGGGGCAGGACATGAGCGCAGCTAGCGCTGAAACCACGCCCACGCGTTGACACGCCCCCAGCGTTCCAGGGCAAGGGAAAATCATGTTTTTTCATGATTTTTGAGACTTAATTTTATAAGGAAATCAATGTTTTTAATCAGTCAGATTTATATGGGTGATTAATAACACATATTTATGCCGTGTGACAAAATAAAAACACACATTTAATTTCACTTTACACGGTCTTTAACACTATTAAAAACATGTCTTAAGTATATTTGCATTGCATTAGAGACAAAGTGAAGACATTTATTTAATAAACATAAGGGTTATGAGGAGGTCCCTGAAACTTTTTCTCCACTATTCATTCATTCATTCATTCAACCTTTATTTATACAGGCTAGCCTCGTTGAGTCACGGGGACTCATTTACAAGAGGGACCTGTCTCACTCACACCAAACAACCATCCACTCTCACACTCACACCTAGGGTCAATTTAGAGTCACCAATCAGCCTAACATGCATGTTTTTTGGTCTGTGGGAGGAAACCGGAGTACCCGGAGAAAACCCACGCATGCACGGGGAGAACATGCAAACTCCACCCAGAAAGGCCCCGGACCGGGATTTGAACCGGCAACCTTCTCGCTGAGAGGCAGCAGCTCTACCAGTTGTGCCACCGTGCTGCCCACAATAAGGGGTCCCTGAACCCAGAAGGTTTGACAACCCCTAAGACATTCCAGATTTAAAACTTTCAACTCCATGACACTACAAGGAGGCTCAAAATTGCAAAAATGCACGTGAGTAAACTATACTGCAACTACCGTATTTTCTGGACTATAGGTCACAGCTTTTTGCCTAATTTGCATGCCCTGCGACCTATAGAGAGGTGAGACCTATTTATGGATTTTTCCCCATATTTTTAGACCAATTTTTGGCTCAGATGTGACCGTTTTTCATTTTGGCAGAAAATGGTGCAGTACCACTTTTGTCCACTAGGGGGACACTTCCAGAGAGTCCACCGACCGTTTCCAGCTCATGTGTCCGAAAAAAAGCCTCCTCTGCTCGGACTGACTCTGTTGCCCTGGCCTCCTGGTCTGGAGGTAACTACTACTGTTAGCTCTGTGTTTGTTAGCTGTTTGTTAGATAAGTCAAGAACCACTCTGCAGATTTTTCTGAAACTTACAGAATGTAATCACTGTATGGACATTTACAAGTGACTAGCTTTATGAGATGTTTGAGATAAATAAAAAAAAGATATTTTATTAGCGGTTAGCTTCCGTAAACAGATACCTACTATTTAGGTTAGATATATAGCTCATAAACCATTCGGTGGATATTTTTTCTGCTGCCAGAGTGTAATTATATGGCTTTACTTTACAAACTGTTGCCCTGGATGAAACATTTGAGATAAAATTCGATTTTTTATTCGTGTTTTGAGAGATGGACTCGTCTCGGTTAGCATTCGTTTTATTTCTGTTTATATTGTTATAAATAGCTCAGAAACCACTCGGTGGATAATTTTTCTGCTGCAAGAGTGTAATTATATGGCTTTAATTTACAAACTGTTGCCCTGGATGAAACATTTGAGATAAAATTTGATTTTTTTATTTGTTGTTTTAGACGGAATCGTCTCGTGTTAGCTTCCGTTTTATTTCCGTGTATATTTTAGCAAATAGCTAATAAACCACTCGGCTAATAAACCACTAACCCTTGTGCTATAATGTCAGCTATAATTTTTAGCAAACAAATAATTGTTTTTACCGTGTTAATCTTCTTAAAAGCCTTGCTTTGCGCTCCTGTGGCAGACATATTCAAAAGAGCTAAACACTTGGTCCATATTTCCGGGTTGTCTCAGCTGTGACACGTCACGTCAACGGTGGATGATGCATTACGTCGGCGGTGACGTAGGTGCGACCTATATTCCGGTGCGATCTATTTATGGCTTTTTCCAAATTTTTGGCAATAATTGGACAATGCGACGTATATTCGGGTGCGACCTATAGTACGGAAAATACGGTACACAGGAGCATGCACGAAGGCACAGCATGAGGATGCCATTTATCTTCCTCAACAAGATAAATTTTTCGATGGATCACCACATGTACACCAAATGTAAACACAACTTCACATTCAAACCTGCACAACGTACACATCACTGCTGGTTTTTTCTCGCATCTTGCCAGCACAGGGTAACGTTTAGTGGGAAAATGCACTTGTCACAACAACACGCTCTGGGTCCGCCTCTTGTTGTCTTGCTAAAGGATGGTGAAAGAAACTGAGCGCCGTGTCTTGCAATGCAACTCAGATCTTTTTTTCTTTCTTTCAAACTTATGACAGTTAGTCAGTTATCACTGCTGACAAAACAAATGTTTTCTCCACTCGCTACAGCTCAGCTGGTGATGGTGTGGGGGAGACTAACAATAGAGCGGAAAGAGCGTTTGGGGGGAGAGGCGAGCTCAGAATGGTGATCTGTGGAGAGAAACTGTTATAAGCAAAGAAAAGGAAGGAGAAAGCAGCGCAATACAAACAGAAGTACTGACAGCTGAGGGCCACCTTCTTCTGTTCTACACCACTCATACCACGTTCACTTAAAATTACCCACTCTCAGCTCCCACGCAGAGGCTTTGTACAACACCCTGCTCTGAACCAAACCCTGATCACAGACTGTCTCTCTGAGGACACAACCAGCCCTGGAGGCATGCTCAAGGGAGGACAGACCTTCGGATTTCATTTCAGGTCTCAGATTTATCCGAGTCCTCTGATGATTTAGCTGAGCACGCGTTCATCTCAAACTGTGATTGGATGAAGAAAGGAGGAGAGTGTTCACATTAACCCAACATTAGCATTTAGCTTGGATAGGTTGCGTTTAGAAGGCCACGATTAAAGCATTTCTGGGATTCTCTGTAAGAGCAGGGAAATCTGCAGGTGACTTTCCAGTGCAATAATAAAGTTTTTAATGTCAGCTCAAAGCTGAAATCAGCAACCTTCATTACACATTCTTGTCGAGCCTTTTCTGACTGCAAAGTTAGCAGCAGCGCAGGTGCACGGATTTAAAACTGCAGGGACCTTCAGTCTTTCAGCATTATTATTGTTACCGATTCTTCACTGAAGCTGCTTTAAAAGACTCCAGCACCACTTTTTGTTCCCTCAGTTCGTTTCTTAGACAATCAGTTTCTTCATCATTACCATGCATGGATTTGAATAAAAGACTCAGCTTTGCCACGGTCCGGGCTGCGCAGTCCCACGGCATCCACCTACTGCCTCATTAAACTACTATTCATAATCCCCGTGGCCTTTAACGGTGAATTCATCCCATCTGTGTTTTTGTGTGAAATACCTCTCATTACCAAGCTACTACTTGAATCATGTGATTTCTATTATGCCAAGAATGGATGTAGTTGTATTTTTATTTTATTTTTTTCTAGCCCAAGTTAAGTGCAAATCACAGCTGTGCATTCTGAAGTCGAGGAAAAAGGTTTGTTGCTTTGGAAAAGTCATAAAAATGAACACATTTTCCATGGCCGTTTAAAAGTGTATGGTACTAGATTATCAAATTATCACTATGAACTACCTAAAGTGGTAACTGCATTTCAAATAAAGTTCATTAAAGAAGAAAAAGAACAGTATAGCACAAATCAATTGTATATTGCTTTTTTTTTTTTTTTTATGGCAAGCAAAGCGTAAACCAAACTGAACCAATAATTATTATTTCTGGATCCTGGGGCATTTAATTTATGCTGTAACTCCAACGAGAAAACCAATATTACAGAATGATGTTTCGCTAGTCCATCATTTGCCTCCTCCTCGGGTGAGTTTTGTCACTGTTATATTTTTACAAGACGTCCTTCTTTATTACAAGCATCTGCAGGCTTTTTCTGCTGACTGTTATCATTTTAAGGCAGTTGATCTGAAGATTGACTCAGTTGTTTCTTTTTAGTGCAGTTCAAACAAAAAGGCGGAAAAGCATGCTGTCGAGCCAAAGAGATTCAACCCCTGCCAAAATCTGATTTTCTAACTTGTCATTTTGCCACGGACAAATTTGCCTGGTTCATTGGACAAACAATCAAACAGACAAACAAATTAATAAAAAAAATCAAAATGAAAAATTGTATGACATTATCTGGCCAATAGGCTGCTGTTTTAAATTTTATTTCTATAGTTTTTTTTTTCCTTGAAAATGTGATAAGGTTAATGTGAATTTATCAACATTAAGTGTAGAACCACTAAACTGAGGAACAGCTTCTACCCTGAAGCCGTTAGACTCACAAATCCCTAACCAGGATTATCACTATAAAAAAAGAAGAAAAAAAAAGAAAGAAAATTTGTTTTACTACCACTTGAATTGGTGATTTGTGACTTT
>JBBPBX010020098.1:18469-43724 GCA_038048925.1 Garcialebias charrua | reverse complement strand
ACACAGCTTTGGATTTGTCCACATCTTTTAACAAGAAAGACAATGTTCCCAAACAGGACACTGCAACCACAGACATAAATATTATTATATTATTATTCATTTTATTATTATATTCGAATTATTATTATATTATTATATATATTAAATTGTTTATGTCTATGACTGCAACCAGATGCAAGGCTGCTAATTAGGGTTGGGCATTGTTTGAATTTGAGCGATTCCGCTTCCGATTCTTCATTTCGATTCCGATTCTTTTCGATTCTCGATTCCGATTCTTTTTGTAGGCAGGGTTAAAAAAAAAAAAGACATGTCAATTCATTTCAATTCAATTTATTTATACTCAGTGGTGTCAAAAGTATTCACATTCATTACTCAAGTAGAAGTATAGATACTGGGATTTAAAATTACTTCTGTAGAAGTAGAAGTATCAACTCTAGCTTTTTACTCAAGTAAAAGTAAAAAAGTACTGGTTTCAAAACTACTTAAAAGTATAAAAGTAAAAGTAGCGTAAGAAAAAGCAACAACAAAGACAAATGCTTAGGCTGCACCACACATACTATTGTATACAACCCCACCTCCCCCACAAAAATCATTTTTTTAGACTAGATTATATTATATTGTTAATGTTGAAAAACTAGGGGTGCACTAAGCTACCTGTCTTAACTGCATATATGCCCATTGAAAATAGGGTTGCCAACTCCTTGATAAATAAATAAGGGACACCTCTCGGCAGGGCTGGTCACCCCATTTAACCCCCCCCCCACACACACACACACACACACACAAACACCCTGCCTGCCCCTCCTCACTTTGAAATCAACCTGAATTCATTTGGATACGTGTTTTTGAATTATAAAAATATGTATAAACAAATTATTACACAATTAACCATTTATTTTTAGTGCAAATAGAATTGCCAGAAACAAACATATCTTTTGAAAATTATGTATCTTACAGGCAGCTTTACAGGCAGCACGGTGGCACAACTGGTAGAGCTGCTGCCTCTCAGCGAGAAGGTTGCCGGTTCAAATCCCGGTCCGGGGGCCTTTCTGGGTGGAGTTTGCATGTTCTCCCCGTGCATGCGTGGGTTTCCTCCGGGTACTCCGGTTTCCTCCCACAGACCAAAAAACATGCATGTTAGGCTGATTGGTGACTCTAAATTGACCCTAGGTGTGAGTGTGAGAGTGGATGGTTGTTTGGTGTGAGTGAGACAGGTCCCTCTTGTAAATGAGTCCCCATGACTCAACGAGGCTAGCCTGTATAAATAAAGGTTGAATGAATGAATGAATGAATCTTTCTTAAACAGACCTCTGTCCTGCTTAATAACTTAAAACAGAATTATGTATCTTTCTTAAACAGACCTCTGTCCTGCTTAATAACTTAAAACAGAATTATGTATCTTTCTTAAACAGACCTCTGTCCTGCTTAATAACTTAAAACAGTATTAAATAACAAAAAATCAATACGAACATTCTGTAATAGTGCATTTAGTGCAACGTGCAAATAAAGTTTGTAGTAAATCTGTAAACATAAACACATTGTGCCTCAAAGGCCATGGCTTTCCACTTGTAGTAAAAATAAAAAACTTGTAAACTAAACAGTGGAACGTTACATTATGGAGTCAACCTATTTTTTCCATTTGTATTTCTGCTGAGATCGTGCTGCAGCAAGGAATGCTCTGTTTTTCAGTGCCAAAGAGTAAAACTCTGAGCAAGACATTTCATAATTTAGACTGACAATGAGCTCACTTCTAATTAGTTCAGTAGAACATTTGTTTCGCACATCAGTCCACTTACTTTTCATGAAAGAGAAAATCCTTTCCACAAACCCAGTGGAAGATGGGATGCTGAGGACAAAGGATACAACAGCCTGGATGTTGGAGAGGTCAGCTGCCTGAAGAACTTGCATCCACTTCTCTGCTGTTCCCTGGGACTGCCACCTTTCTTTCTCCTGAGGTGAGGTGGTGAGGTGGTCTATCAGGCTGTTTGCAGTCACACATTCCTCATACAGCTCATCCATAGACATGTTTAGCCTGCCAAAAGGTGTTAAAGTTCATTAGTGACACATAGCCTAGGTTATGTAGTGATAAATAAATGGAAAAACGTGTATTGTTTATATTTATAATTTAGCATTGTATTTAAACTACATTTTGAAATGTATTTATTAATTTACCTATATGAACTGTGTTTTTTTAAAGATGGACAAGGTTGTATGTTTGCATAGTGTAAAGTAAATTCACAATTATGTATTTATTTGTACGTGTCAATTGTACACTTTTGTTTATAACTATCAATAATTAAACATGGTTCACCACTACACTGGAAATTATTGAATTTTTACCTGCCAACCAGGTGAAGACTTTCAGTGATCTTCTCCACTTCCTCAAAGGATATTTTTCCAGATGCCAGAGAGAGGGGCTGAAGGTGAAAGAGCCAGTTTTCCTCTGAGAAGTCAAACCACTTCTGGACATAACTGATGGCAGTTTTTTTTTTTACATACCATATCTGCCTCTGGTGTTGCCCGGTGCAGAACAAATTGGTCAAGGGTTCTCCTGGTTTTGTTGTCTTTCACGTTTATATTTATTATACAACATTAGTATGTTACTAGGTCACTAGAAGTCAGTAATCAACTGATAAAAAAAAAAAAACTTTCAGCTTACCTCAATATTAGGCATGTAACGAGATCTCGCGATATTAAACTCCCGCGATATCTCTCGTTGAGAGGTAACGTTGTCTCGCGAGACGCTAATGCTAGCGCTAGCAGAGCCCCTAGCAAGTCAGCGTCACGGACAGCATGGCTTCGCCGGATGAAGTTGCTATAGAAGACGCCCCAACTACTGATGGAGGGTCCCGGTGCCGCAGACGCCTCTACATTGATGGAGGGTCCCGGCGCTGCCGACGCTGCCCCGGATGTAAAGACACGCGTAAACACCGGTGTGACCGGTGTTGCCAGATAGAGTCCCACCCACCCAAAGCACTCTTTACCCGCAAAAGTCAGAAGGAAAATCGCGGTGAACCGCCCAATCTGGCAACACTGGTGAGTGACGACGGCTGCTGATGCGGATATTTATGTTCAATTTTTGGAAAGTCCTGCGTGAATATCTATATTCTACAAAAAAAAAACGGCAAAATGAAAGAAAAGTAACGAGGCTATTTTTAAAAAGTAAGGAGTAGAAAGTACCAGTAATTGCGTGAAAATGTAAGAAGTAGAAGTATAAAGTAGGCTGAAAAATAATTACTTTACTAAAGTATAGATAACTAAAATTTGTACTTAAGTAAAGTAACGAAGTATTTATACTTCGTTACTTGACACCTCTGTTTGAAAACCTCATGGAAACACATTTCCACATGTCCAATGTCTGATGCTGCAGTCATGTAACTGAGCTCCCACTGATGGGCTAACCTGGTTCCACCACCAGCAGCAGGGTCCTCAGACAAAACGGCTGGTGGGATGTCCTGGTATCTGCAGCCCTCTCTCCATTTGTTTCTTCATGGACATGAAGCTGTGACATTATGTTGTGCCTCTTCCTCAGCAAAAAGCTCCTGCAGTGGAGACTTTCTGGACAGACTGCAGGGAACAAACAACAGGTTCATCAGTATTATTAATGTTGGTATGGGACGTAGTTTAAGTTTTATTTACCTGATGGAGCCTGATGGAGCCGAATAGGCAACGAAAAGTCTGGCGGAGCGTTTTGCAGACGGACCACTGTTACTTCCGGTCGGACACGAAGCGAAAATAATCCGGTGGAGCGCGTCAAAGACGGGACACTATTTTACTTCTCCACTCTCCTTTGCATAAAAGAAAATTATTGCAAGTGCTGCACTGAGCTGACTGGTCATTTCATTAAAGTTAAGCCACGCTTTCGACCGCGGATGCACACTTCCGGTGGATTCTTCTTCGTTGGTTTTCGGCGGCAAATTCTTCTTCGGCGTTGGCAGCTACGTCCGGTCGGCGGGCTAGCATCGAAAATAGGAATCGAAAATTAATATTTTGAATGATTCCGGGAAAACCGGACAGTTAGTCCCGGTTCCGAACGATTCTCGATACCCAACCCTACTGCTAATGCTACGTGTTGCAAGATAATAGCGCTGTGCTGAAACAAGCTTAGGAATTTTAGTTCTGCGGCAGATAATCTCTCGTTCATAAAATTTAATGAGTGAAAAAAATGACCGAAATGGTACACAGGTGGACTGAACCGAACGTGCCATACCGAAATGGTTCGGTGCACCCACATGTACGGTTACATCACTAGTCAGCCATGTCTTAAAGATGCAGAAATCAGCACTTTTAACTGCAAACTGCATCCAGTAAGACTGAACCAGTCTCCCAGTTAAACCTCCATTATCCCCGCTGCTGCTCCTTACCTATTCTGTGTAGCTTTATCTGAGGTTTCCAGTTGATCTTCAGTGTTCTGCACCGACGATCGAGCTCTTTATTGTTCTGGACGATGCTTTTTTCTGGTTCCCAGTGGTTCCTTCCCTCCATCTCCTGCATCAGTAAGCACTGTTCTTCATCCTGACCAATACAGAGCTCCTTCTGTTTTGGAGGCTCTGGTTCCTTCTGTTGTGGCGGCTCTGGTTCCTTCTGTTGTGGAGGCTCTGGTTCCTCCTGTTGTGGAGGCTCTGGTTCCTTCTGTTGTGGAGGCTCTGGTTCCTTCTGTTGTGGAGGCTCTGGTTCCTTCTGTTGTGGAGGCTCTGGTTCCTTCTGTTGTGGAGGCTCTGGTTCCTTCTGTTGTGGAGGCTCTGGTTCCTTCTGTTGTGGAGGCTCTGGTTCCTCCTGAGCAGGTACTCGTTTCTTGTGGTTAATTTCCTCATAAGCAGGTGTTACCAAAAATGTATCATACTCCTGCTTCACTGAAAGCTGTTCTTCATCCTGACCAATACAGATTTTCTCCTGGTCATCTACATTCTGTGAAGGTTCTGGTTCCTCCTGGTCCAAACTGGAGTTCCTCTCCTGATTATCGAGCTGCTGGTCAGTGATAACCTCCTCCTTCCAGACACAATGCTGTGGGAGTTCTGGACATACAAGACAGAGAAAATAAAGTTGATTATTGTGACTAAAAATAAGCAACTTCTCTTTAACCATTTGATGAAACTAAAGATGATTCAGAAATCACAGAACTCTCAAATTACCAAAGAACTGGACGTAATAGTTTCAACCAGTGAGCTTTGATGCTGCGTTTTAAACGTCTTGTTTTTTAAAACAACAGACTATTTTCATGTGCACAGTCAGTGGTGATTTCAGCCTCTATTTGGGAGTGCTCAAGCGCCCCTAAATTTTAATTCAGCACCCTTGAAAAATTAAGAAAACATAATTAGGGGCCGAGATGATGTAGAGGTGGGACAGCCGACTCAGGACCCGAAAGTCCCAGGTTTGATCCCCAGCCATTCCCACATGTCATGATGTCTTTGAGCAAGACGCCTAAAGTATTTTCTGGTGTACACTGTATAGGTCGCATTGTCCAATTATCACCAATAGATTGGAAAAATCCCTAGATAGGTGGCACTAGACTCACCATTAACATTAGACGAGCTCCATGAAGCAATTAAAAGCATGCCTAACAAGAAATCTCCAGGTCCTGATGGATATCCAGTAGAATTCTATAAAAAATTCTGGGACATACTGGAACCAATATTTTACAGAATGCTACTTGAATCAGAGGAAAATGGCAGGTTACCAACACATATGAATTCAGCCAACATTAGTCTCCTATTAAAACCAGGCAAAGACCCAGTATTACCACCAGTTATCGTCCAATCTCTCTTATTAATGTTGATGTTAAAATAATTTGTAAAGTCTTATCTAAAAGACTAGAGAAGATAACTCCTGTTATTATACATCCAGACCAAACCGGATTCATAAAAGGAAGACACTCAAACACAAATACACGAAGACTATACAGGTAGTCCCCGACTTACGAGCGAGTTCCGTCACTAGGGGGCGCTCGTAAGTCAAAAATTCGTAAGTAGGATCACATAGTAAAAAAAAAAAAAAAATTTTTTTTTTTTTTACTTTTTTTTATTTTTTTTTTATAAATGAATACATGTACAGTACTGGACAGTCACCAAGCACTTAGCCTATCCTAACACAGTTTTTAAAGATGAAGGAATAAGTTGAATTGTCTCCCTTTCACATAAAGGGAGCAAGCTCCCTATGGAGCCTGCAGGGAGGAGGGAGACAATTCAACTGACTCCTTCATCTTTAAAAACTGTGTTAGGATAGGCTAAGTGCTTGGTGACTGTACAGTACTGTACATTTATCTATTTATTAAAAATATACAGTATATACAGTATTTTTATTTTTTATTGTTTTTTATTTATAAATAGATAAATGTACAGTACTGTACAGTCACCAAGCACTTAGCCTATCCTAACACAGTTTTTAAAGATGAAGGAGTCAGTTGAATTGTCTCCCTCCTCCCTGCAGGCTCCATAGGGAGCTTGCTCCCTTTATGTGAAAGGGAGACAATTCAACTTATTCCTTCATCTTTAAAAACTGTGTTAGGATAGGCTAAGTGCTTGGTGACTGTCCAGTACTGTACATGTATTCATTTATAAAAAAAAAAAAAAAAAAAAAAGTAAAAAAAAATTTTTTTTTTTTTTTTTTTTTTAATGAGATGCATGCTCGTAAGTCCGGGACCTCGTAAGTCAGAGCGCTCGTAAGTCGGGGACTACCTGTATAATGTAATAGAGTATTCGTATTTTAAAAATATTGAAACAGCTATTTTTTCTTTAGATGCTGAAAAAGCATTCGATAGAGTAAATTGGAATTTCTTATTTGCTACCTTAAATAAATTTGGATTTGGGAATTACTTCATTAACTGGTTAAAAATATTATATAGTTCACCAACAGCGTGCGTCAGGACAAATAATCAATTATCTTCAAGCTTCTGTTTACAGAGGGGCACCAGGCAAGGTTGCCCACTTTCACCAGCATTATTTGCTATTTTTATTGAACCCTTAGCAGCAGCAATAAGGCAAAGTGCTGATATTAAAGGCATAAAGGGTAGAAACATAGAACATAAAATTAGTCTTTATGCTGACGATGTTTTGCTTTTTCTTGAGAACTCAGGAAACTCAATATCTAATGTTATCAAGTTAATAAACTCATTTTCAAAAGTTTCTGATTATTCTATAAACTGGACAAAATCTACAGTGCTTCCGATAAATTGTGTGTTTAATAATTCTCTTAATGAAAGACTACAATCAGGTAATATTAAATATTTAGGTGTTAATATCTCTCCTAAATTGGAGGATTTAATAAAATTAAATCATATCCCACTATTAAAGAAAATTGAAGACGATCTTACTAGATGGAGATCTCTACCCATATCACTTATGGGAAGAGTTGCCTCAGTAAAAATGATGGTGCTGCCGAGAATAAATTATTTATTCTCAATGATTCCAAATAAACCTTCAACTGAATGGTTTAAGTCCCTGGACTCTTCTATATCTAAATTCCTTTGGAACAATAAAACTCCACTTATTAGTTTAAAAGCATTACAGAAATCTAAAGATACCGGAGGATTAGAACTTCCAAACTTTTATTACGTAGGGTACGTAGGGTCAGCGGGGGAGCTGACTCGCTGTGGGAGCACTGTTCCTGCAGATATTTTTCTCCCCATCCCTCAACACGCACCTCTAGGGTGGGCGATATATCGAATATACTCGATGTATCGCGATATTTTAAATGTACGATGGTTAAAAGGGCTATATCGTCTATATCGAGAATCCTCCTGCTGTCGCGCGGGCTCCCACTCGCCCCCCTCCTTCCTGCAGACTGCAGGAGGAGGACGGAGCTTCGGAGACTTTCAGCACATGTAAACACGGCAGATATGAAGAGCGTTGCCAGCTGCTGAGGGGGAAAAACAATGTTCTGAGCTAGTTTGGATTAAATTGTCAGATGAGGGCATAAAAAATGTTTTTGTAGACGATGCTGAAAATAATCCCGAAGAAAGGTCGGAACTACGAATCTTTTTCACCATTTAAACAGCGGAGTGGAGCATGATGAAACGGCAGAACCAAGTGTTTTTCCAGCCTGCTGCTTCATTAAAACAAACCACGGGTCTGAGCTCATTTAGTCATGCGTGCACCGCAGAGAGAGGTGGAGACATTAATAAATCAGCATTTTATCATTATCGCTAAAGATACGGTCCTTAGCGGCTAACAAGATGGCTAACGCGTTAGCCGTCTTCTTCCACAGCTGAGACTGACCGTGTCTTTAGCGATATGATAAACTGCTGATTTAATAATGTCTCCACCTCTCTGTTCACGTTTCTGAGTGGAGGCTGTCGTGTTTTTACACAAGGATTCAATGCGACACTTTGTAGAGCAACTTAGAGAACGTCTTCGTGAACCCGGAAACAACCCCCTGACCCTTTCACAATAAAACCGGATACAGTACACAGAGGCTCACATTTACTGCAGTACTGTGATAAATCTGTTCTTGTTCAGAGGTTTTGCAGACATTGCCTGAACTTGGCACAGTTTGAAACTTGTGCACATTTTGTGGTTTGTTGTTAAAAATTACCAGCACATGCAAATAGTTGAGAGTTGTTACCTGTGACTGTTCTGGGTCAGTAAATTTTATGGCCACTGTTTACACTTTTGTTTTTGTATTTTAAAGGCCTTAAATGTTTTGATTTAACATTTTTTTAATGTTAAAAGCACAAGAGCACCTTTTTAAGTTTAAATTATTTATTCTTCCTTTTTGCTTGAAGTACTTTTTATTTATGTGTGCAATTGATGGTTAAAATAAAATATTTAAGTTTGTTCAAATTTAGTGTTGACATTTTTTAATCAATTTTGAATCATTTTTTCATTGATTTTGGAGATATCGCGATATATATCGTGTATCGTGATATAGCCAAAAAATATTGCGTTATAATATTTTCCTCATAGCGCCCAGCCCTAGGCTCCGCCCTCTTCATCTTAAATTAATACATGTAGGGAATTTGGGTCTCGGGTGTGCTGCAATGGTTTTACATCTCTGTTGTTCAGAGCACCTGGGACTCAATTTTATATACACTTTAGACATTCATTCATAAACATCTTCATAAAAGTCACATATAGGGAATGGAGTGAGCACTATGGCTATGGGTGGCGGGATGACATCAATCTCGCCCCCATGCCTATGCTCACTCAACATTATGCATCTAGACAATTAGGGCCTGGGTTAGAGTTGGAGTGGAGGGGAAACTGGTACAATGCTAGCCTTTGCTCCTTCTCTTTCCCTTTTAAGTACACTTTACAACAACACTCACCAACAGTACATTTGGGGACGGGGGTGTGTGTGTCGGGGTCTTGATTTGTTAATTTCAATTTTATTTATTTATGTATTTATTTATATATATATATTATTTATTTATTTTTCTCTTACCCCCCTGGTTGCCTGGCGGACATTCTGGGGGTGGGCCGTCAGGGGTTGTGCTGGGGTGTGGGGGGGTTCGGGGCCTGCGGGTTCGCCGTGGGCGGGGCTGGCAGTGCGCTCCCCCTGGGGCTGCTTGGACTCGGGTGTCCTGTCCTGTCCTGTCGGCGGGGCGCGGGGTGGGCCGGATCTTGGATGTCTGCTGCTCTCCACCCCAGAATGAATGGGCCTACCTCCTGGGTTTGGATGTGGGCTGCCCCATGTAGGGAGCAGGTACATGTCTTGGACCTAGGGGGTATAGAGTGTGCATCGGGATTATGAATGGAGCGTGTCGTTATTGTTTGTCTTTCTGTGACTGAGGGTGAGGATGAGGGTGGGTCTGAATGAGTGTGTCTGTGTATGAATGTTTAAGTGTCAGGCTGGGACTTGGACTGCCCCCTCTCTGATACTTCTGAGGCTACCCAGTGTCGCGCTCCTGCCACGTGGCCCCCTGGTGGGTGTTCCTCTGCCTGCGGGCGTGCTTGGGGCCCTCACTATCTGGGGCTGGGCGCTTGGGCGTTTGTCAGCTCGGCCTGGTGGCTGCCTGGTGGGGCTCGGGTCCTCTGGTCCTGTCAGGTCTGGACCTGAGGGATGGGCGTCCCCGGTGCCCGAGCCTCGGTGACCGGCCCTGGGGCTACGTCGGTGCAGCGGGCTCCGGCGGGGGCCTGTGTATTGTCGCTGTTGACCCCGGGGGGTCATTGTGTGTGGTCCCTGGTGGGGTTCGTCCGGTTCTTCCACTTGGTCGGATCTGGGGAGTGGACGAGTGGCTCGTCCTGTTCGGGTGGTCCTGGGGACTCTGGGCTCGGGGTCCTTCCTGGGGTCTTGGGCTTTGATCGCCCCTTCGTCTGTCTCGGGCTTTGGGGGGACGGGTCTCTGATGCTTCACAGTCGCTACTAAATGTTCTATTGGAGGAACCTTATTCACTTATGCATGCTCACAACCACACACAAATGGATGCAGGGATGTATATGTAGATGTATGTAGATGGGTATATAAATGAATATAAATATATATGTATGTATATTGTATATATATTTGTAGGTATGTGTATTTATAGAAATCTACTGCAAGGTCATGAATATTATCAGTCTTTATGCTTGTATGTTTCGTTGCTGTGTTCGGTCATGTGCTTTGCAGGAATGTGGACAGAGGTTTGGTGTGTTTGCCTTTTGCTCTTTCTGTGGATAATTGTTGTTTTGTTGTCTCACTTTCTCTTTTCTTTCTTTCTCTCTATTAAAAAAAATACATATTGGAGTGAGAGGATGGCTAAAAGGTGTGAAGGGAGGCCATCTATAAATGGAAAAAAAAAACGTCTTGTTTTTGAAAACAACAGACTATTTTCATGTGCACAGTCAGTGGTGATTTCAGCCTCTTTTTGGGGGTGCTCAAGCGCCCCTAAATTTTAATTCAGCACCCTTGAAAAATTAAGAAAACATAATTAGGGGCCGAGATGACGTAGAGGTGGGACAGCCGACTCAGGACCCGAAAGTCCCAGGTTTGATCCCCAGCCATTCCCACATGTCATGATGTCTTTGAGCAAGACGCCTTAAGTATTTTCTGGTGTATACTGTACAGGTCGCACCTGTGTATAGGTCGCATTGTCCAATTATCACCAATACTGTAGACTGGAAAAATCCCTAGATAGGTCGCACTGGTGTATAGGTCGCACTTACGTTTAGTTCTGCTGCAAATGTCTGCCACAGGAGCGCACAGCAAGGCTTTTAAGAAGATTACCGTGATAACCGTGGTGTAGTGGTAATGGCAGTCGACCCCTGATCGGAAGGTTGGAGGTTCGAATCCCGCATCCGCCCACCATGTGTCGTTGTGTCCCTGGGCAAGACACTTAACCCCGAGTTGCTCCCGGTAGGTCTGGATGGCGCCTTGCAAGGCAGGCTACCACTACCGGTGTATGAATGTCTGAATGAATGGGTGGATGGCTGGTATTGTAAAGTGCTTTGGGGCTCCTCACAGGGGGCTGGAAAGCGCTATATAAATAAGCTCCATTTACCATTTAAAAACAATTATTTGTTTGATAAAAATTATAGCAAATATATGTCTGAGCTGAACTTTTCCTTAATAAATTAACGTAATTGTGAAATGAGCTAGATTAAAAAATTTGTTTCACCGAAAGTGATAACAAGCCATATATAGGTCGCACCTGAGTACAGGTATAGGTTGCAGGCCTTGAAAAAAACATAAAAAGGTGCGACCTATACACCGGAAAAATACGGTAATCCCTTATTGCTCCCCAAACGCTTCCATAGCTGCCGAATGCTCCACCTGGGTGTATCCCAGGTCTGATGGTTTAAATGCAGACAACTAATTTTTGCTGTTGTATGGGACAAACAATGATGAAGACACATAGCACTTTAATTAGGATTTTGTAAGGAAACTCAGTTCTCAAACCTTAGATTCACTAAAATATTGAACAAGTTTGGAATAAATGATGACCGTCTTAAGTGGGTCAGTAAAATCTATGATTTTTTATTTTTTTTGCATGACTCTGTTTATTTCCTGCACCTGTCAATCATTCCAGCAAGCTTGTCAGCAACTGACCATTAAGCGATGTCAATTTTTTGCCCAAGTGAAAGACGCTTTGCGGTCAGATGGATTTCATGAAAATCCATCAGAAAAATTATTACCGGTAAACGTTGTCAGTGGAGAACATGTAATTCACACAGTGTTAACCTAGACGGCCCTAATACAGTTTATTCCATTTCCAAAACCTAAACAGATTCTGGAAAAATGTAAAATTCAGATAAAACCTGTGACAGACCTCATGAGCAGCAGAATAGAACAGTGATGAAAAGGAGAGGTTTGTATTCTCCAGGAAATTAACTGGTTTAGAGCAGCAAGTTTGAAGTTGTGCTTCCATTAAAGAACACAGATAGGAACAGCATTTTTACACAGAGTGGTGCGTTCACAGATCAGCAGCATGGATAGTCAGCAGCAAATATCAACAAGTGCACTTTGAGATTTTCATTAATGAAAAGTGCATTATAAATTGAATTCATTATTATTATTATTATTATTAAGTGGCATTACAGTGATTTTTTCCCCCCACAGTGATTATTCTGGTAAGAGATTCATGAGTCTAACAGCCTCAGGGTAAAAGCTGTTCCTCAGTCTAGTGGTTCTACACTTAATGCTCCTCAACCTCCTTCCTGAGGGAAGAGGGGCAAAAACTTTGTGTGCTGGGTGAGTGGGGTCCTTCATGATGCAGGTGCTCTCTTCCTGCATCTGGAGGTGAAGATGTCTGTGATGGTGGGGAGACTGAAGCTAGATTCATACTCGACGCGTCGCGCAGCGCGCGAGGGTGCACGCTCCAAAAGTGACGCAATTTCACAGTCCCCGCCCCTGCGCGTGGGATTAGCGCGTGTCGTGCGCCTCTGAATTTTTGAAACTCCGCAAGACTATGCGCGCGCCGTGTGCGCTACGATTTGATTGACAGGTCCCCACCGACAGCCTTCACCCTCTTCACGCCGGAGCCTGCAGCTGTTTGCGCCGCTGTGGTCGTGGAGATGGCGTTGCGACGCATGGAGGAATGTTTTGTGACACAAATGTATAAATTCTCCTTCATTCCTGATCTGGAGTCTGACTTTTCTTTTGTTTTTTTCGCCAAAAGTCACGTGATCGCTTTCTCCTCCGCTGACTCCATGCATTAAAACTAGGGGTGAACGATTAATCGCATTTGCGATTATCTCGCGATATGTTAAAACGCGATTCTCTAATCGCATGGGCTGCGATTTGACTGGTCACGTGACTTGGTAGTAAGCCGCTCTGGCCGCGCGCAGCTCTGAGCGGAGCAAAACAGAGAGAGCAGGGAGGAGGAGACTGTGCGCTCCAACACAGTTGCTTCAGGCTGGACAGAAGTCATAAAAGTTATAAATTCAGGTAAGTTAGCTCATTTAAACGTGTATCTGATCTCAGAGGCTGAAACACAGAGACCGTGGGAGATAAACAGAGCCCGAGCTGGTCATGTGACCGGGTCTGTTGTTGACGGTGCTCTGTTAGCAGCTAGCTCTGCAAGCTAACGTTCTGCTTGAAAAAGCGCATTAATTATGAAAAGGATTATGAGGAGGTCACTATTAATACTGACCTCTTTACCTTAATTAATTTACTTATTCAGATTGAATAGTAATTTCACGGATTCTTTTCTTTTTCAGTTTACCCAATATTTCTGTGATCTTTATGATGGATAAATAAACAGAGCTATAGAGTGACAATGGACATTAACTTAGTTTGGTATGCCAGGCGACACTACCATTTATTTAAAATAAATCACTAAATTAACACCATTACACTTGATTGACATGATTTCACTTTCTTTCAATTTACTACGTCAGCACACTTGAATTACAACACAACAGACAGATTTTTAAAAAACAGTTGTGTCGTTAGTGATATGAATTAATACAGAACCAGTAAAAATAATCGCATTTTAAATCGCAATCATAATTTATAGAAAAAAAATCGCAATTAGATTATTTTCCAAAATCGTTCAGCCCTAATTAAAACCGCAAATAAAGACAACAGTTCAGCACGCGAGCGGAGAAGCTATTTGTTTTTGTTGTGTGATTTCAAACAGTTCTTCTTCTACGGTAGATTTCATCTTCTACACCTTTCTTGCAACATATGCATAGGTTTTAGAGGGTACTGCCACCTGCTGGTCGGTAAAAGAACAGCACTTTGCCATGCCCCGCCGTGCGACAACTATAAACACAGAGGCGACACTGTAAACGCATTTCGCCGCACGGCACAGTGCACGCGCAACGCGCGCGCTCCAGCCTGCGGACCAAAGCGCGAGTCTAACTCAGCCTCGACTCCAACATCTTCTGTGCAGCCTTCACCACTCTCTGTAGAGCTTTTCTTTCTGCAGCTGTGCAGCCTCCATGCCACACGTTGATGCTGGAGCACAGGATGCTCTCCACTGCACACCTGAAGAAGGAGGTGAGGACTGGGCTGCTCAGACCAGCTCGTCTCAGCTGCCTGAGGAAAAAGAGTCTCTGATGACCTTTCTTGATCAGGCTGGTGGTGTTGTTGCTCCAGCTGAGGTTGTTCAGGTGTACACCCAAGTACTTGTAGCTGAAGACCACTTCCACCGCAGATCCTCCCATGTTCAGGGAGGTACAGTATAAGGTCTGTTTGTTCCTTCTGAAGTCCACAATCATCTCCTTTGTCTTCTTCACATTTATGTGAAGGTTATTTTCTTTGCACCAGCTCTCCAGGTGTTCCACCTCCTGCCTGTAGCTGGACTCATCATTGTTTGTGATGCATCCCACCACAGCTGTGAGACAGGTCCCTCTTGTAAATTTGTCCCCGTGGCTCAACGAGGCTAGCCTGGATAAATAAAGGTTGAATGAATGAATAGGAGAAGGCTCAACACACATCCTTGAGGAGAGCTGGTGCTAAGGGTTACGGTGGAGGAGGAGAAGTTGTGGATCCTCACCGACACCGACTGTGGTTTGTTTGTTAAGAAGTCTACCGGTAGTACCCATTTGCAAATGGAGGGGCTTAAGGGCGAGATACACTCGAGCGTCCTCACGGTACGCCTATACGCAGCGTACGTACGCCAAGGCAAAAGCGTAGCCCCGCGTAGCCCCTCAGGGCATGTACGCGCAAAAGTATTTTTTTACTACGCATACGCGATCCGCGTGCGCGATACGCGGTGTCTGACCATAAACTTCCCGGCGCCGGACTGTTTTGTATGTTACACAAATGAAATAAATTCCCCTTCTTTATCGCTGATCGGGCCTTTTCTTTTGTTTTTTTGCCTAAAGTCAAGTAACCGCTTCTTCCTCCGTTCACTCGATGATTGAAATGAATGAATTCAGGTCCTACCTGGGTGCGCGATGTTTTAATATTCCCTGGTGGGCTGTGTGCTGCAGGAAAAGCGCTCCCTGTTATTATTTTTATTTCTGAGAGAACTTTTTATAACATATATAGTAGAAACACCGCATCAGAACACCGCAGAAGTCCAGCGAGCTGCTCATGTTAAAGGTTTCACTTTCAACTAGGTTTCACTTCAGCTGACTGAGCGCTGTCAATCAATTCAGTAGGCGTGTCAGCAAGTGACCAATCAGCGAGCTCAGTTGAGTCCCTTCCGTGTGCTGCTGCTCATATTACAACAAGGAGAACGAGAGCGTTTGAAAGCTGATAGTTTCTTGAAGTATAGCAGCAAAAACATACGTACAAAATAGGCATGTAACGAGATCTCGTTGTACGAGATCTCGCGATATTAAACTCCCGCGATATCTCTCGTTGAGAGGTAACGTTGTCTCGCGAGATGCTAATGCTAGCGCTAGCAGAGCCCCTAGCAAGTCAGCGTCACGGACAGCATGGCTTCGCCGGATGAAGTTGCTATAGAAGACGCCCCAACTACTGATGGAGGGTCCCGGTGCCGCAGACGAGACGCCTCTACATTGATGGAGTGTCCCAAACTGCCGACGCTGCCCCGAATGTAAAGACACGCGTGTAAACACCGGTGTGACGGTGTTGCCAGATAGAGTCCCACCCACCCAAAGCACTCTTTACCCGCAAAAGGCAGAAGGAAAATCGCGGTGAACCGCCCAATCTGGCAACACTGGTGAGTGACGGCTGCAGATTCAGCGCTGATGCGGATATTATGTTCAATTTTTGTTAAGTCCTGCGTGAATATCTATTTTTTTAACAAAGTTGAACGTTCTAAGGTCTAAGGAGATTCAATCAGTAAAATGAAGACATGTTAAAACAGAATAAAAGCCTTTTTGCGGCATAAAACCGATCTTTGAAGTTTTCTTGAACTAATGTTAAAATCTCGTCTCGTTCTCGCGAGATCTGTGATTTTCTCGTCTCGTCTCGTGAGTTTTGTGTATCGTTACACCCCTAGACAAAATATACGCGTATACGCGCATATACGGAGGACGCTTCAGTGTAACTCGGGCTTTAGTCCTAGTGTGAATAGTTTGTCCATCAGGTTTTGGGGGATCATGGTGTTGAAGGCAGATGTGAAGTCCAAAAAGAGCATACGGACGTTTGAGTCCTTCTGCTCCAGGTGGGTGAGAGCAGTGTGGACCACAGAGGAGATGGCGTCCTCTGTTGATCGGTTCTCATGGTATGCATACTGATGAGGGTCCTTGTTGATGTTGATGGTTGTTTTGATGTGGGTCATGACCAGTTTTTTTGAAGCATTTAGTGACTATCGGAGTGAGGGCCACTGGTCGATAGTCATTCAGACCAGTCACTGTAGAGCTTTTTGGGACTGGGATTATGGTGGCGGTCTTCAGGCAAATGGGAACTGTCTCCAGGGTAAGTGAGGCATTAAAGATGTCGGCTAGCACCTCGTAGAGCTGATCGTCACATTATTTTAACACTTTCCAGGGGATGTTGTCTGGGCCGTTGTTTTGTGAGGGTTGATCCTCCTGATCGTACTCCTTAAGCCCGAGATACACTCATGCGTCCTCAGGTACGCCACTCTACGCGCGCATTTTGTGCGCATGTGTTTTGCTGATAAGCTTCAGCATATTTCAGAAACTATACGCTCGCGTTCTCCTTGTTGTAATATGAGCAGCTGAACACGGAGGGGACTCAACTGAGCTCGCTGATTGGTCACTTGCTGACACGCCTACTGAATTGATTGACAGCGCTCAGTCAGCTGAAAGTGAAACCTTGAGAATGCAACATGAGCAGCTCGCTGGACTTCTGCGGTGTTCTGATACGGTGTTTCTACTATATATGTTATAAAAAGTTCTCTCAGAAATAAAAATAATAACAGGGAGCGCTTTTCCTGCAGCACACAGCCCACCAGGGAATATTTAAAACATCGCGCACCCAGGTAGGACCTGAATTCATTCATTTCAATCATCGAGTGAACGGAGGAAGAAGCGGTTACTTGACTTTAGGCAAAAAAACAAAAGAAAAGGCCCGATCAGCGATAAAGAAGGGGAATTTATTTCATTTGTGTAACATACAAAACAGTCCGGCGCCGGGAAGTTTATGGTCAGACACCGCGTATCGCGCACGCGTAGTAAAAAAAAAGCTTTGCGCGTACATGCCCTGAGGGGCTACGCGGGGCTACGCTTTTGCCTTGGCGTACGTACGCTGCGTATAGGCGTACCGTGAGGACGCTCGAGTGTATCTCGGCCTTTACTTCTGCTGAGGTCACGCTGAGATGCTCTTCATCCGGTGGTGAGGTGAGTCTTGTGCTGGGTGATCTTTTTGGGTCTTCAAAGCGTGCATAGAACTTGTTGAGGATGTAAGGCAGAGATGGGTCTTTGGGGCATTGTTTGCTCCTGCCTTTATAATGCGTTATGCATTTAATGCCCCTCCAAATGCTCTGTGGGTCTCGTGAGATGAATTGACCCTCGATCCTCTGTGCATATGTTGCCTTGGGCCTCTTAATACCAGCAACCAGTTATTTCCTTGTCCTTCTCAGCTCCTCTGAGTTTCCAGACCTGAAGGCAATGTTCCTGGCTTCCAGCACGGGTCGCACCTCTGCATTCAGCCAAGGTTTTCTGTTCGGGTAGCTTTTAACATATCTTGTGGTGTAGAAAGTGTCAGTACATGTGCTAATGTATCCCAGAACTGAGGATGCTATTGATCCAGATTAAACGATCCTCCATTTCAGCAGCTTCTCTGAAAACCTGCCAGTCTGTTTGTTCAAAAAATGGCCCTCATGCACGAAAATGTTCGTATTTTTATCCTAAATTTCTCCTACTTTTGTTCGTATGAAGCGTTCGTACGAACATGCCACGTCAGATCCAACAAAGTCTTCTATCCACAGGAAAAGCGTGTAAACGGGCTGCTTAAAGTTGATGGATCCCACCTGTTCTACTCACCTGCGCGTGCTCGCGGGAAGGTAATTTACATAATTTCCACCCCTCAAAACACCATATAAGGCCACGCTTCCTGCCTTCAGACAGCAGGAAGTGTCCATTCATTCAAACTCAAGAAGTAAAAGGAGGAACTTCACGCGTTCGGAGATCTGCTCTCAGTGGCGCTGTGGCTACCCCCCCACCCCCCGCAAGTGTCGGATGGTCAAATATCTTTAATTTTAGTGTACTGTGTTACATTATAGTTTCACTTATTCAGAAGAGCCGTGGCGCACCGCTACCCCACCCCCCCGCAAGTGTCGGATGTGTTTTTCAACAGAAGCATTTTAAATTGTCTCGAAACTACAGTTAACTTCATATTAATATTGTAGTGCATATGTTTTGTGTCCCGTGGGTCGTACAGTATCAGAAATCAAGAATAAATGGTTTGATCTGAAAATGGCTTCAAACAAACATCTCGCCGCAGCACGGACAGGAGGTGGTCAGGAGATGGTGGACAATAAATGCCACGCTGCAAGATGCGTGCCAACATGTTTTGCAGCACAAATGATGCGCGCACCTCCTGGTCAGCGCGCACCTCCTGGTCAGCGCGCACCTCCTGGTCAGCGCGCACCTCCTGGTCAGCGCGCACCTCCTGGTCAGCGCGCACCTCCTGGTCAGCGCGCACCTCCTGGTCAGCGCGCACCTCCTGGTCAGCGCGCACCTCCTGGTCAGCGCGCACCTCCTGGTCAGCGCGCACCTCCTGGTCAGCGCGCACCTCCTGGTCAGCGCGCACCTCCTGGTCAGCGCGCACCTCCTGGTCAGCGCGCACCTCCTGGTCAGCGCGCACCTCCTGGTCAGCGCGCACCTCCTGGTCAGCGCGCACCTCCTGGTCAGCGCGCACCTCCTGGTCAGGGCGCACCTCCTGGTCAGGGCGCACCTCCTGGTCAGGGCGCACCTCCTGGTCAGGGCGCAACCACATTCTGCAGGTTATATTTCGAATCAGATATAATAATCTATTGCTCCGATGGTGTTTGGCACAAGATCAGTCTTAATTCGTACTTGTTCTGCGGCGGTGTATGGGGATTTTATGTACCTGGGTGTTAATATGAGGAGCGGCTTTGATGACCAAGGGGAGCGCACGACTCACTGAAGCCTGCGCGACACACCAGACAAATTAAACTTAAAATTATAATTCTAATTCAAACAGAATAACCTATTGTCAAGAATAATTATGGTGCGTGAATATTTTAAACCCAAAATATTTTCTAAATAACGAAATATGAAGTTATTAGTGGAGAAGATCCGTCTGGATGACAGCAGACTGACGCTCCTAAAATATACGACAGGTCCGGACCACTCGTAAATTTTGTTCGTATCTGAAAGAAATCGTAGGATACGAAAACATTGTTGAATGCCACAAATGATCCTAAAACACTCGTACGCACAGTTTAAGAACAAATCTGTGCGTACAAACGGTTCGTGCATGAGGGCCAATCTCTCAGTATGGGGCCACTATCCTGGATCCAACATTTAACTTTCTTTTGTACTGGTCTGGAACATCTCAACGGGAGCAGGTAAGCAGGGACCATTAAAGCTGCAGTCTGCAGTTTCTGTAGTGCAGTCTGTAAGTTTTCTAAAAATTTATTTTTAACATATTTCTTCACTCTGTCACTATCTCCTAACAGACTGATGTTAGACAGAGTAATCTCTGAAAAAAAACTATAGTCCCCTTGCTTCTCCAGGTGGTAAATACCGTAAACACCGGTGTATAATACGCTCCGGTGTATAATACGCTTTGGCCAATATTTGGAAATAAATCAGAAAAATCGGTAGATAATACGCTTCGGTGTATAATACGCGCTGCCGTGACAGTCTTTTTTATGGCCACTAGATGGCGCCAGGATACGCCTCCAGGTACAGTCTGTAGGTAAACAGACTACAGGGTGCATTAGCGCCCATAGCGGCCGAAACTGGTACTGCACCATTTTTAGGCCAAAATGAAAAAGTGAATCAGAGCCAAAAATGGGTCTAAAAATATGGGGAAAAATCTGTAGATAATACGCTTCGGTGTATAATACGCAGGACATTCAAATGAGCAATAAAAGTGCGTATTATACACCGGTGTTCACGGTAAGCATTTCTAAAAAGCCACAGTGACCCGCCGTTAACCAGCCAATAAAAACAGAGTTTTTAACCAGCCAATAAAAACAGAGCTTCTCACTTCTCACGCTCCTAACCCACGCCCCCCCCCCGTCCCAGCCCCCGCGGCCGCGCAGGTTCTCGTTCAAAGTATTGCAAAGCGATGCAAAACTGTTTTGTATGTGACACAAATGTATTAAATTCCCCTTCTTCATCCCTGATCTGGACTTTTCTTTTGTTTTTTTGCCAAAAGTCAAGTGATCGCTTCCTCCTCCACTGACTGAAATGAGGGAATGGATGAATTTGTCACGAGCGAATTAAACTCGGGTTCAATGTGGCTGCGCGAGGCTCAGCAGATTTCCTGGTGTTCAGGCAGCAAGGCCGAGCTCAATTTGTGGCACTGGCATGTCGTACTGACACTTCCTGTGACATGCCACAGTTTTTATGACATGTGCCACAGTTTTTGTGACATGTGCCACAGTTTTTGTGACATGTGCCACAGTTTTTGTGACATGTGCCAGTTTTTTTGTGACATGTGCCACAGTTTTTGTGACATGTGCCAGTTTTTGTGACATGTGCCACAGTTTTTGTGACATGTGCCACAGTTTTTGTGACATGTGCCAGTTTTTGTGACATGTGCCACAGTTTTTGTGACATGTGCCAGTTTTTGTGACATGTGCCACAGTTTTTGTGACATGTGCCACAGTTTTTGTGACATGTGCCACAGTTTTTGTGACATGTGCCAGTTTTTGTGACATGTGCCACAGTTTTTGTGACATGTGCCAGTTTTTGTGACATGTGCCACAGTTTTTGTGACATGTGCCACAGTTTTTGTGACATGTGCCACAAGATGGCAGTGTTTTCAGCATGTCAATGCCTATTTTAACTGACATGTCAGTGTTTTCAGCGTGTCAGTGCCTATTTTCGCCTAATTACTCATCAAATTACTCATTTATACTGACTCTTACTAAAATATTGATTCAAAATTGTGACTGTATTGCTTTTTAAATCATACAAAACATTTATTTAAGGAACATGTACTTGTTTTATACTGCCTCTTACTAAAATATTGATTCAAAAATGTGACTGTATTGCTTTTTAAATCATACAAAACATTTATTTAAGGGACATTTACTTGTTTTTTACTGCCTCTTACTAAAATATTGATTCAAAATTGTGACTGTATTGTGGCACCGGCATGTAGTACTGACAATTCCGGTGGCATGCCACAGTGTTCCTGGCATGTGCCACAACATGTCAGTGTTTTGTGGCATGCCATAGTGTTCCTGGCATGTGCCACAACATGTCAGTGTTTTGTGGCATGCCATAGTGTTCCTGGCATGTGCCACAACATGTCAGTAAGATGTTACTGTTTTTCAGCATGTCAATGCCTATTTTCGCCTAATTACTCATCAAATTACTCATTTATACTGCCTCTTACTAAAATATTGATTCAAAATTGTGACTGTATTGCTTTTTAAATCATAGAAAACATTTATTTAAGGGACATTTACTTGTTGTGGGGGACATGTTGTACTGACAATTCCACTTCCTATGCTGATCTGTTTTCTTGTTGCTGTGTTCATCTGTGACCATCTGCTCATACAGACTCATGTTCGTGCTGCTGTTTGTAATGACGTTTTTCTATTACTCTAGTGCTTAGTGTATTTCTAGTTGGATGTTTTTCTTAGTTAATTCTAGATGTTATTACTGTTTTTCTCTTACATTTTGTTGTTGGATGTAACTGGGACCCTGTGTACATAATCTCATTTCATCACATGTACTACATGCAGTTCAAATGACAATAAAGACTCTCTGACTCTGACTTCCGGTGGCATGCCACAGTTTTTCTGTGTTTGTAATGTTTTTAATTTACCAAAATAAAGTTGAGTTGAGATTGCATGTTCTTTGGAAACAATGTCACAAATGGGGTTTCCTATTTATTTAACTTTTTTTATTTATTATTAAAACAGAACTACAGAACAATACATAAACAGAAATATATACAAACTCTCGTGAATGATAACAGAACTACAATCGACAAGCTAGGGGGCGGTTTTCAAAATGATGAAAGTTGACAAATACAGTATATATATATATATATATATATATATAATGTATATCAAAATACAATAAATGAAAAAGTACGGGTACACAAAGGAGCAAGACAATATTAGAAACTTAAAACAGCAAGTTTTTAGGTAACTGTTGTGAGATGGTACTAGCAGTTTTCCAGTTTTTTATTCTACCGTACTTAACTAAGAATAGTAGGCTTTGAATTCATTCATGAAACATGGGAATGAGGGCTTATTATCCCTCCACTTGCTACAATGAATGTGGTACTTTGCTATAAGGACGACTATATCAGAGTCAGAGAATCTTTATTGTCATTTGCACCGCATGTGGTACATGTGATGAAAACGATATTATGTACACAGGGTCCCAGTTATATCCAACAACAAATGCAAGAGAAAAACAGTAATAACACCTAGGAAAAACATCAACTAGTAATACACTAAGCCCTAATGTAGTAGAAAAAACATCATTATAAACAGCAGCACGAACATGAGTCTGTATGAGCAGATGGTCACAGATGAACACAGCAACAAGAAAACAGATCAGCATCAGCATGATGTGATATTTTGCAGTGTTTATTCTCATTATTTATTTATTCATGAGTCTAACAGCCTCAGGGTAGAAGCTGTTCCTCAGTCTAGTGGTTCTACATTTGATGCTCCTCAACCTCCGTCCTGAGGGGAGTGGGGCAAAGAGTGAGTGTGCTGGGTGAGTGAGGTCTTTCATGATGCAGGTGGCTCTTTTCCTGCATCTGGAGGTGTAAATGTCTGTGATGGTGGGGAGACTGACTCCAACAGACTTCTGTGCAGCCTTCACCACTCTCTGTAGAGCTTTCCTCTCTTCAACTGTGCAGCCTCCATGCCACACGTTGATGCTGGAGCACAGGATGCTCTCCACTGCACACCTGTAGAAGGAGGTGAGGACTGAGCTTCAGACCAGCTCGTCTCAGCCGTCTGAGGAATATTTATGGCATCACAGTAAGCTGAGCTTAAGTTGTCTACATAAAATAAAATAGCATCTACAGTATTTTCTGGTGTATAGGTCGCACCTGTGTATAGGTCGCACCATCCAATTATTACCAATAGATTGGAAAAATCCCTAGATAGGTCGCACCGGTGTATAGGTCGCACCTACGTTTAGCTCTGCTGCAAATGTCTGCCACAGGAGCGCACAGCAAGGCTTTTAAGAAGATTAACACTTAAAAACAATTATTTGTTTGATAAAAATTATAGCAAATATGTGTCTGAGCTGAACTTTTCCTTAATAAATGAACGTAATTGTGAAATGAGCTGGATTTAAAAATTTGTTTCGCCGAAAGTGATAACAAGCCATATATAGGTCGCACTGGTGTATAGGTCGCAGGCCTTGAAAAAAACATAAAAAGGTGCGACCTATACACCGGAAAATACGGTATATGAAATGAAGGAATGTTGAGTTTTAGATTAATCCAGTTTGTGATGTCAGTTCAGAAATTGCCTATTTATTTAACATGCTGTAAGGAATGAGGCATTCTCAGACGTCTCACACCTGATGGGAACAGAGCACCCTCGTCTGTGTATTACACTAACAAAGACTTTAAATCCAGGTGTGATTTGCCAATTTACATACAGCAGGTACCTGTATGTGTGTTGTCAACTTTTAGAAAGCCTTTCCTTCAAACGCTGCTCTTTATATTGAGAAAGGGACTCGGATGAGAAGCTAAACTTCTGCTGTTACAAATAAAGTCCAGTTGTTTCTGTATTGAACGCCTTTTTGATTGTATCATGTCCTGGATGACTGAGAATCTTCACCAGCATACCATAAGGACGTTTTTTTGAGTTTCTAATTGCTGCGCTCGGCCTTGCTGTGTGCATCGGTTTTCATCAGTCTGCATCCTAATCTCGAAGAAAAATGGACGGTAAGATGAAGTACATATGACACATACGGAGAGTATTAGTATTTATAAAAAATAACTGCATAAATAACATGAACTACCGGTAAGTTATTACTGCACTGATGATTTAGTGCTTGTGACCATACATTTTCAGCTTTTCTACAATTTCATTTAAACAAAGGGAATTGACTAGTGAGAACTTGAATAATAGACAACTTAAACAAAGTCCCCCTGTTGAGTCCTTTAATTAAAGTAGGTACCAATATTCACATGGCTTCCAACACGTCAAGCCGGTCTCTTGTATGGATAACTTCTAAACAACAAAAAAAGTCTAAATCGACAAATCAGACAAATATTAAGTTGTGCATCCATTTTTTTATTTTTTTAAGTTATGTGGTGTCATTTGTAACTGATGTTAATTAGAGAATAACAATCAAAACTAAAAAGTACCGTAAATGAACATAGAAATGTGACTGTATTTGTAATTTCATAACTGCTGTTCTTGAAATTTGTTTTTTGTAGGCTGTGATCCATTGGCTGCAAAGTAGCACCAATCTTTGCCGCTACAAAGCAGAGATGGTGCTTCTGAGGACCGTCAAGGACAATGATGGGTAAATAATTGTGGGTGCAGACCGTATACCACAGTCATGATAGAATGCAGAACTGGCTCACCCCGTCCCTATTTTCTTTTATTTCCAGAGATCAAAAAGTACAATCAAAGCAAGGCACAGAAAAGGTGAAAGTTCTTCAACAACTAGTTGATAAATAAACGGTCCATTTAATGAAATTGGTTTTTGAATAAAAGGGGTTTTGACACACTTGTTATACAACACTACTGTTATTATGTCAAAGGGAATATGATCTCTTAATAATAATAATAATAATAATTGTCTAATCTTGTCATCTGCGTATGTTTCCCATACACAGACGAAATTCGTCTCTGCATTTAACCCAACCACCTACCAGGCGG
>JBBPBX010020097.1:0-35416 GCA_038048925.1 Garcialebias charrua | reverse complement strand
TATATATATATTTATATTGTATATATAGTTATATATATACAGTAGTTATATATATAGTTATATATATGCTTATCTGAATATGTATATATAATAATATGTATATATATATATATATATATATATATATATATATATATATATATATATAATTACAGTATCTGAATATGTATACAAAATGTGTGTGTGAATAAATTGCTTCTTTGATTGCATCTTGTTAAACATGTACATTAAAGTATTATATTCCACCAAAATTATTTAAATATGCTAAACTATATGTTCCTATACATGCAGTTTTAATTGCTGTATGCCTAAAATTTAAATAAGTGACAATGGGATTACTATTCAGCGTGTTATGATTGATTAAATGCGCTGATACTTTATTGTGCCTGTCAAATATATAAGGCTGAGTGGAGCGGTGGACATCCCCAAGATGGCCGCCTGAAATCTCGTCGGCTCCAATAGGCGAGAGCAGTCCATGGGGTATCTAGTGTTCTATATAAGATATCTATGAGTCACGAGAGAGGCCATGCTGTGGAGGAGGAGCTAACGAGGGTGAGTTGCAGGTCAGCCAGAGCAAGGGGGAGGGACCAGAAAGGTGTCTCTGTTCAAAATTTTTCCAAGTCCAGCGTTTTCCAGAAACTACATACTGCAGCTTTAAGATATCAAAACATTCAGTTTATTCAGGAGATAAGTGGCATGGTATTTCTAACTTTTATACATTTTAGCTACTGTTTAGCCACTTTTAGCTTTTTGTTAATCTTAATATGTTGCTATTGTTTTGTCAGTTTTAGGGTTTAGCTACTGTTTTGCTAATCTAAGAATTTTCCTGCTTTTTTGCTAGTCCTAGTATTTTAGATAATCTTAGTGTTTAGCTACTGTTTTACATTATGCTAAACTTAGCACTTTGCTACTGTTTTTTTGTTAATCCTAGCATTTAGCTATTGCTTTCCAAATCCTTATTTTTTACTCCAGTCTACATTGAGCTAATTTGATAGTTTTACTACTGTTGTTAAATTTGAGCTTTTAGCTACCATTTTGCCAATCTAAGCAATTTACTGTTTTTTTGCTAATCTTAGCATTTAGCTACTGCTCTGATAATCTTGTGTTTAGCTACATAATGCTAATCTTAGCTTTTAGCTATCGTTTTGCTAATCTAAGCATTTACTGCTTTTTTGCTAATCTAAGCATTTTTACTGCTTTTTTGCTAATCCTAGCATTTATCTACTCTTTGATAATCCTAGCTTTAGCTACTGCTTTGCAAATCCTAATACTACAATCTACATTTTGCTAATTTGCTAATTTTACTATAGGCCTACCGTTTTGTTAATTTTGTCTTTTAGCTACTGTGTCGCTAATCCAAGCATTTTACTGCTTTTTTGCTAATCTAAGCATGTTACTGCTTTTTTGCTACTCTAAGCATTGTACTGCTTTTTTGCTAATCCTAGCATTTAGCTACTGCTTTGCAAATCCTAATACTACAATCTACATTTTGCTAATTTGATCATTTTACTACCGTTTGGTTAATTTTGGCTTTTAGCTACTGTGTCGCTAATTTAAGCATTTTCCTGCTTTTTGCTAATCCTAGCATTTAGCTACCGCTTTGACAATCAGTGTTTAGCTACTGTTACTTGGAAGTTTTGCTAAAAGTTTAGTTGGCTGTGGTGGCCATCTTGAAAATGGCTGGCTCCAGATTATAGATGCACATCCAATTATTATTTCTTGCAACATTCGATAAAATACGTCCTCTGGTTCATGACGTATTTTAGTAACAGGCAGGCACATGAGCATTGGAGCTCAGTTGCTTTGATCTGACGGGGAGAAAAAAGTAGCGCCTCCGTCTCTGGGGAAAAACAAAAAGTACTTTGCACTAATCTCTAACACACATTCATGTGTTTCCTCTGAAGGTACAGAACTAATTGTTCAAAGCACAGTGAGGATCGGTGTTGAGTATTGTCTCGGTTTGGGCTCCAGCCATGAACACCTGAACACTTCCTCTTCTTCTTTTGTTTCTTTGCTGCATCGTCCTAGAAGAAGATGTGCTAAAACGATTAAACCCGGTTTGGATTACTCAAGCAAAGAGAGTGGGACCATACTGAAGTCATTATGCAAACCTGAATGCTTTTGGCTGTATTTCTCAGCCTCTCTTAGTTAAGAGCTAAAACTGAACCGCAGGCGCATATTTTAGATATCAGGCTGGAGGAATGTGTGTGAGCCATGCTGCTTTCCGTCCTGAGGTGTGTTTTCAAGGTCTTGAAGATGTGTGGAGGTCCCGCCTGCAGACCTGTTCCACATTAAAGCCACATGTCAGTGTTTTTCTTTCTTTTAGACGCGTCGTACCTGAAGTTTTCACGACTCCCTTATCCAGCGCTGTCGTACGTAAAAACAAAAACTCATGTTTTGATTATTCCATGCGAGAGATTCATTGGTTCACCGAGGTTTTCTAAATATTTACACGTGTAAGGAATGCTTCTGAAAAAAAGTGAAAGAAAAATGGCTGGATTCACTTGAACGTCATGTTCAAAGTCAAAGTCAAAGTCAAAGTCAACTTTATTGTCAGATCTGCAATATGTACTGTACAGGACATACACAGGACCGAAATTGCGTTTCTCTCAGTCCCTCGGTGCAACAGTAAACATCTAAACATTGAAACACTGAAACATATAATAATAGACATAAGCATAAAATAGTAAAACTAACACTGTCCTGAGTTTTTTTGCATAGTGGTATAAGAGTATGAAAATTTACACCAACTCTAAAACTAAAACATTAAACATTTAATGAACATAATACTGGCCTGAGTTTTTGCATACTAGTATAAAAAAAGAGTATAAAAAGTATAACTAAAATAAACTAAGGGTTTCTAGCATTGACATTTGCAAAGTGGCAAAGCAGCGTATGAGTTAATGTACACAGTATATGTATGAGGTAGTAGTTGATGTTGTTATAGAGGCAAAAAGTGGCATATGCAGTAAGGCACATTGGGCATCCCTAAATAAGACCGTTCAGAGCACACTGTATATGTATCAGCAGTGGTGTAGATATTAGAGTAGTGTAAATGTAAACAGTAGTAATTACATGTAAGCAGTAGTAATAAAAGTAAACAGTATTAATAAATGTAAACAGAGAATGTAAACAGTATTATGATTATAGGCAGTGATGTAATACAAACATTAGTGCAAGTATGAGAAGTAGTGCAAACTGTATGAGCACATGACCGAGAGTTTAGTGAATAACCCGTTTGATGACACAGAGTCCAGTGTTAAAATCTTTGTGTTGTGTGGTAATGTGTGAGAAAGTTTTAGTGTTAAGGCAGTTCAAATGGGAGGGGGGGCAGAGCAGGCAGAGTGTTTAGCATCCTGACTGCCTGATGAACAGAGCTGTCTCTCAGTCTGCTGGTTCGAGCCTGGAGACTCCTCAGTCTCCTCCCTGATGGCAGCAGTCTGAAGCAGCTGTGTAGT
Source organism: Garcialebias charrua (assembly GCA_038048925.1). Classification (NCBI taxonomy): domain Eukaryota; kingdom Metazoa; phylum Chordata; class Actinopteri; order Cyprinodontiformes; family Rivulidae; genus Garcialebias; species Garcialebias charrua. The sequence goes on along the minus strand of JBBPBX010020097.1, from coordinate 31,958 downwards.
GGGTGTGTGGGATCACCTGCCATGCAGTGGGCTTTCCGAGTGAGGCGTTTGCTGTGTAAGTCCTGCAGTGAGGGCAAGGAGGTGCCCACGATCTTCTCAGCTGCTCTCACAATGCGCTGGAGGCTCTTGCGGCAGGATGCAGTACATGCACCAAACCACACAGTGATGCAGCTGGTCAGGACACTTTCTATGGCACCTCTGTAGAAGGTGCTCATGATGGGGGTTGAAGCTCCAGCCCTTTTCAGCTTGCGGAGAAAGTAGAGACGCTGGTGAGCCTTCTTTGCCAGTGCTGCAGTGTTCCTGCTCCAGGACAGGTCCTTTGAGACGTGCACTCCCAGGAACTTGGTGCTGTCCACTCTCTCCACTGCGGTGCTGTTGATGGTCAGAGGGGCATGTTGGGCATCCTTCTTCCTGAAGTCCACAACAATCTCCTTTGTCTTCTCCACGTTGAGAGTGAGATTGTTGTGTCCGCACCACAAGGCCAGGCGGCTCACCTCGTTCCTGTAGTCCGTCTCATCGTTGTTGCTGATGAGACCCACCACTGTTGTGTCGTCCGCAAACTTGATGAAGTGGTTGGAGCTGTACGATGGTGTGCAGTCGTGTGTTAGCAGGGTGAATAGAAGGGGGCTCAGCACACATCCTTGTGGGGCCCCTGTGTTCAATGTGATGGTGCTAGATGTGTTACTCCCGACCCGCACTGTCTGTGGTCTCCCGGTCAGGAAGTCTAGCAGCCAGTTACACATTGAGGTGTTCAGCCCCAGACTGTCCAGTTTAAGGATGAGCTGTTGGGGGATGATGGTGTTAAATGCCGAGCTGAAGTCGATGAACAACATTCTAACATAGGAGTCCTTCGTGTCCAGATGTGTGAGAGCTGTGTGAAGGGCAGGGAGTCAGGGAGGACAGATGTGATGCTTTTCATGACTAGCCGTTCAAAGCACTTCATCAGGATGGGGGTGAGTGCTACTGGGCGATAGTCATTGAGGCATGCGGGCGTTGCCTTCTTTGGGACAGGGATGATGGTGGTGGCTTTGAAACAGGTGGGGACGATGGCCTGGCTCAGTGAGATGTTAAAGATGTCCGTGAAGACCGCTGCGAGTTCCCCTGCACAGTCCTTCAGCACACGACCAGGTATGTTGTCAGGACCAGAGGCCTTCCGGGCGTTAATCTTGATGAATGATCGCCTTACGCTGTCTGAGGACAGCGTCAGCACCTGGCCATCAGGAGAGGGGGGGAGTTTATGTGCTGGTGTGCTGTTACTTGCCTCGAACCGAGCAAAGAACTCATTCAGTTCATTCAGCGCAGAGGCTGAGCTGTCACAGGTCTGGGGGGGTGGTTTGTAGTTTGTGATGGTCTGTATTCCCTGCCACAGACTGCGTGTATCCCTGCTGTCCTTGAAACGGTGAGCTATTTTCCCAGAATACTGCCTCTTTGCCTTTCTGATGCCCCGGTCCAGGTTGTTTCTGGCTGCCCTCAGGCCCACCTGATCTCCCGCTTTGAAGGCAGCATTCCTGGCTTTCATGAGTCTGTGAACCTCAGCTGTCAGCCATGGCTTCTGGTTAGCCCGAACAGTGATGGTTTTAAGGTTGGTTACATCATCAATGCACTTGGTGATGTATGAACATACAGTGTCTGAGTACTCCTGGAGACATGTGGTGTTGTTTGTGGTAGCAGCTTCTTTGAACATACTCCAATCTGTGGTGTCAAAACAGTCCTGGAGTGCCTCTGAAGACCCCTCTGGCCACACTCGTATCTGCTTGCGGACTGGTTTTGTGACTTTCACCAGCGGCCTGTATGCTGGCTTTAGCATAACACAGATATGGTCAGAAGCACCAATGTGGGGGAGGGGGATGGCTCTGTAGGAATTTTTCATGGTGGTGTAAACCTGGTCCAGGGTGTGGTTTCCTCTTGTTGCAAAGTTTATGTTTCTGTATGTTTTTGGAAGAACACTCTTTAAATCTGCTTGGTTGAAATCACCAGCCGTGATGAGAAAAGCATCAGGGTGGGCTGTTTGTTGCTCACTGATGTGCAGATATAGTTCATTCAGTGCCTCACCTCTATCTTTGCTGTTGGAGCTTGGAGGGATATATACAGCAACAATCAAAACAGCTGTAAACTCCCTCGGTATGTAGAACGGTCTGCATTTAATAGTCATGAACTCCACTAAATGTGAGCAGTGTTTGTAGACCACAGCAGCATCACGACACCATGCGTTGTTGATGTAAACACAGAGCCCGCCTCCGCGAGTCTTACCTCCCTTGATGAAAGCTCGGTCCGCTCTGTAGCATGTTAGCTGCTCCAACTGGATAGCGTGGTCCAGAACGTTGTTGTTAAGCCACGTTTCCGTGAATACAAACACACAACAGTCTCTCACAGTCTTTTGTGTCGTTCGTAGCAGGCGTATATAATCCAATTTGTTGTCCAAGGAGCGCACGTTAGCCAGAACCATGGATGGAATAGCCGGCCTGTGTGGGCTAGCTGCTAGCCTAGCTCTGATACCTCCGCGTTTACCCCGCTTCTGTTTCCTGTCACGCCGCTTGTGGCGTTTCCATGGCGGGCGCGGTGAAGCGTCACGCCGCTTGTGGTACTTCCACGGCGGGCGCGATGAAGGGAAGCTCGGGGCTGGCTTCCAGAGCAGCTCGCAGTCACGAAGCTCACGTAACTCCTCCTCGAGCTCATGTAGCTTCTCCTGGAGTTCGCTGTTTATTCCCAAATGAGCGGTTTTTCCGACATCAAGCAGGAATTCACGGCTATACTTGCGTTCTTGAACACGTAGACAAGACAAAGACGTGCCGGCAAATTGCGGCGTGCAGGACAAAACAGACGAAAGCACCGTGTTGCTGGGAGAGAGAGAAGCCGCAACGTTTGCACGCGCCGCCATTAGATGTTCCCGGGAGAACATGAGGCATTCCCAGGCCAGAGAAGATACACAATCCCTCCAGCAAGTTCTGGGTCTTCCACGGGTCTCCTTACCCGGGAAACCAACCTGAAAAACCTCTATGGGGAGGCGTCCAGGAAGTATCTCAATCAGATGCCTGAACAACCTCAACTGACTTGTCGGTCATGTGAAGGAGCAGCTGCTCTTCTCTGAGCTCCGTACCCCATCTCTAAGGCTGAGCCCAGCAACCCTATGAAGGAACCTCATTTCAGCTGTTTGCATCCTTGATCTTGTTCTTTCCACCATGATCACAGGTGAGGGCTGGAACAAAGAAAGACCAGGAAGGTGAGAGCTTTGTCTTTCAACTCTGACTGACTTTTCAGTTATTTAAAATGCTCCAGCCTCAACCTTTTTAATCATCTAAATAACAACTTGTTTAACAACTCAGGCGTTCCACATGGATGAGTCCCAGGCCCACCATTTGTCCTTATTCTTTTACTGTGACCAGCTCATTCAAAATTGTCATGGACATTATAATTTTATGTAGATGATACTTTTATGTAAATTAGATGCTAAGAATTGTCAGCAGTCTTGCCTATCTTTTTATTTATTTATAATTATTTATTTATTATCCCTCACATTATATCCAAACCAGACAACAATTATCTTTAAAATCAGAGATTATTATTTTCTGGCATTATGTATTTTTAATCTATTAAAATGGTTTCAGCTGTGTTGGTTGTAAACATGGCGTCTTGTCATCACTACTGAGAATCCAGAAATATTGTTCTAACCAGATTTTGTTGATCAAATTAAACATTTTCATCCCTCGTTTCCTTTTTCTCGTTAGTATTGTCAATTATAAAAAACAGTCATTTCTTTCACTGTTGAATAATAAAGATGTTTTGTCCACGTTCTTCACTAATCTTCAACATTTTGGAAATGTGTTTTTACCTATTCTTGGTTTTCCAGTAGTATTCTTAATTGAATTTCAAGTGTTTTACATAAAAACAACTTATAAATACTTAACATTTATGAATATAAAAAAACACGATGTTGCTGATTCTGAAATAGTTTTGAAGTCTTCTATTAATAATTTGGATCGGAGTGTTGCAAGAGTCAAGGAAGCTACAGAGATCCATTTGGTACCAACTTGTTCATCTTTAAGTACTTTCTCAGTATGCATTGTCACGATCAGCAATACATTGCTTAAGATTTTCTGCGTTATTTGTTTTCACAGATGATAAAACACACACATGATCTCTCTATCTGATTCTAGTTTAGAGCTGGACAGAAGGGAGCTGAGTTTCAGGTTTCCCTGCCAGCCTCCCGCCAGATGTGTGCAGATGTCTTCCAGTTTCCTGCTGCTCATAACAGAGTACAAAGTAGCTGCAGTGTTTTTTTATTTTTTAAACAATGAACAAACTCACGTGTACTTGTCTTTTTATGAATAAACATTTCTGCAATCTTTCATTTTTATTTATTGTTGAAGAAAAATCAGACATGCTCCCTAATAGCATGAAATTATATTTTTGTTCCAAATATATACAGAGGCTTTAACTCTAAAAACTTGGATGAACCTTGTTATTTTGGATGGTACCCCGAGATTCTCTGTGGAAATAATCACTAATAGATGCTGAAATCTTATAAAAATTCAAGAGATCATGGAGACGGGGAGGATAGAACAACACTAGACCCCAATTAACATTAAAGAAATCCCTATTTTATTTTATTTGGTAAATATCTTGCATTTCTGTTGCGGTTTTCCTTTTTGTTTATCCATCACTTTTATGTTCTCTATACTGGTGCTTAAATCAAGTACACTTTGATTTTATATTTTGTGGCACAATTTTCATGCAGTTAACTTCATCAAATTAAATTTTTTAAACCATAAGATTCGGTGGCAGCTGATTATAAATATTTTTTTTGACTTTGTTAATAATCATCCTAAATCCCCCAATGCATGCTCAATAACCCAGGTAGAAAATTCTAAAAAAACGAAGTCTGGTCCTCTGGACATAAAAAAAAAAAAAAAAAAAGCAAAACAAAACAAAAAAGTAGAAACGTTTCGTCTTTCGTCCGAAAGACTTCCTCAGTCTGAGATGCTTCTTCTTCTTCTTCTTCTTCTTCTTGTGAAGTTTATTGGTGGTTGGCAGACTAACATAAGGTGCATTACCGCCACCTACTGAGCTGGAGTGTGGACAGGAGATTAAAAAAATAAAATAAAAACACTAATCCCGTTCAATGAATTTAATAGTACAACTAAATTTACTCTATTAGGTTTGTAACATACAATAAAATAAGAATTTGGTCTTTAACAGTGAAACAGTAACTTTAAAATAGGGTCACGACCACTAAGTACCACCTTCTGACTGAGATGGAGTCACACCTTTACCCATCATACCCTCCACAGCTTCCCAGCCAAGATCTGTAATGTCTAGATATTTTTCAGCAGCCTTCACTATAATTTTGATCTTTTCAGTCCTTCTAACCATCTGAGCTAAACAATTAATAACTTCCACCATGAATAATACAAAATTCTTTTTGTTCACTATCATTGAATCATGTGGTAGTGTAGTGCATCCAGCACAAGTCTGTGGTTCTATGACTGGATCAAAAAAGGCGTTCAGGATTCTATGATTGGTGTCACAGTCGGTTCAGGTTTCACTGGTAGAGTCGGGATTCTTTTAATCCCTTGAACTAGTTTCACTTTTTGGACTTCCTCTGCTCTTTTACTAACTGCACATCCACGGTAAGCAGCTGTGTGTTCACCCCCACAGTTACAACATTTAACTTTTGCGTCACCTCCACATTTCCCATACTCATGTTCACCCGCACATCTACCACATCCCTGCTTCCCTATGCAAATTGCTGCAACATGACCAAATTTTTGACACTTAAAACAACGTAAAGGAGGAGGAATGTACTGCTTAAGAACATAACACATGTACCCTATGAAGACTTTACTGGGCAAGGTGTCTACGTCAAATGTAATCAAGACTGACAGGCTGTCACATCTTTCTCCATTCCTTGTGGTTTTCAACCGTCTAAGTTATTTCACTTTTACTCCTCGTATATTGTCCTGAATTTCTACTACAGAGACTTGTAAAGGGACGCCACGTATGACTCCTCTGTACACGGTCTTATTATCCACCAGACTGCACTCAACTTTCTTTCCATCTATCTTGTTGATCGCAATGGCTTTATTCAGTTGAATGCGGTCTCTGCAGTGAACAAACAAAGCTCCACTACGCAAAACTTTGGCACTACGGAGTACGGACTTCTCCTATTAGTTTGTACAACGCTGTAGACAGTCATATCGGATTCCATTCAGCAAAAGACTCTCCCTCTCGAAGTAGTTTGAAAATAACTTTATGGTCATCCTTTTGTTTCTTCGTCACAAATCAACTGTCAGTTTCTGAATTTGAATCACCTGCAGCTGACTTCTGCTTCTTCCTCTTGTTCCTGCTAGCTACAGTATTTCACTCCAAACCCTTTCATTTCCACTACAAGCCTCATCCATTCCACTAAAGTCACTTCCCGAGTCATCAAAACCCTCTGCTACCTCCTGTCCAGTCACAGCCCAGTCGCTGCCAACCACCCTACCAGATTGCTGACTCATCTCATCTGTCTGTCCAAGTCGCCGACTCGTCTTGGCTCCCTCCCTCCCGAGAACCAGAACCCGACCTTCGTCTCGGAGGCGACCGACTCCGGCTCCGATCCATCACATCCGCCACATCACTTACATCCCGTCTGAGATGCTTTATTCAGCTCAGTCTTATAAATAGCTCCCTCTCACAGTAGATCAACCAGTTTGCTGATGACAGCCGAAACCAGCTGCTCACAAGATCAAGAAGGACCATCAACCTAGCGATGGATCGTTAGCACCCTGATGGTCGTTTCTCTTAATTCTCCTCAATTCTCTTCCCACCTGCTTTTACTGCAGTAAATTCAAGCATTTCCTAGGCGTTTGCTGATTTTCACAACAGTTTTCTTGACTTGTTAAGTGTTGAATCATACCAGGTGCACATGTCAGTTTGTGCAGGACTGGACCCAAATGCAGTACATGTCTTGGAAATGAGGAGCTCGAGGGTAAAACTAATAAAAGCTTTTATTTAACAAAGTAAAACAAAAAGTGCTGAGGCAGCCAAAAACTCTACTAACTTAAAAACTAAGAAAACAGGGAACACAGAGGAGGAAAAACAAGGAGCACTGTGATGAGAAGACGACACTGAACTGAAAAGCAAACTGATTACAGATCAGGGGACAGGTGAGGGTGGCAGACCGAGTGGGAAAATAACAAGGACGCTGACGGAGGGTAAAATAAATGACACACGAACCAAAACAAGACCTAAAATAAAACCTAACAATGACGTAAATTACAAAAGAATACAGATCTAACTAAAACGAACAGGAAAACAGCCGAACCCAAAACTGTAAACCACAAAGGGAATAAACTCAAGGAACCAAATCAAAAGAAAAACACCAACTGTGACAGCACTCAGGGGGGAAAAGTTTATACACCGTCAGAGGAAGTGACCTGAGTCTGAATACCTTGAGCTAAATTTATCCAAGAGATGCATGCCGGCCTCCCCTCACCCTCCACCTTTCCCTCCAGCCCTTATCTTAATTATTTCCAGACCTCTCAGGCTGAACACAAACACACAGCTGATAAAAAATACCAGAGCTGTGTTTCCTCTGGGCTTCCTGTTGATCTTTAAACCTGGTAAAGGTGCATGTTGTTGCATTTCTGTATACTTGTATGCACGTTTGATAGAACAGTTTGAGAAACAAACAAATCCACAACATGTTTTATGCTTCTTCATGACACTCCAAGCTTCTCAACAAAAATCAGCCCCGGTACTCACATGATTATTGTAATAAATATCTGTCCGAGGTGAAATAGAAAGGGTTTTGACTTCCTTGGGAAGCAAAAAACCATAACTCAAAGATTTCCTAGTAAAAGTTAATCAATCCTCAGCATCACTTTCGAGGAATTTTTCAATTCCTCCTAATAATAAATAAAATTAAAGCTTTTAATTTGAAATCAGTTCATTTGTCAATCCTCTAAAAAAAGGTACCTGTAAGTCTGTAAATCAGCAAGTTAAGTGATACTATAGATTAGAGCCTATAAAATATATTATTTTCCGTTTATTGATAATTTTTAATAAACCAAATCTGATTTTTTAAATTACAAATAAATACAGCATTACTGTACATAACAAAGCTCAGTATGAGTCTGGTAAGTAGAGGGTACAGTACTGACCTATTTTCTTGGTACTATTACCTAACAAAAACATACTTAGTACTGACACAGTAACATATCTACTTACCGGAATTATTTCACATATGTATCTTGTACATAACCTGTAAGAATTCAGTGCAGTTTATTTATATAAAGTCATAAAAGAAGTCATCTCAGGGCACTGAACAGAAACATTCAAATACATTAAAGAAGCCAACAAGTAAAAGTTATTTATCTAAGGAAGCAGAAGATTGTGTTGAAACTTCACTTTGTCGCAGTCTCCTATCCTGAGCAAGCACAAAGGAGACGGTGGAAAGAAAAATCTCCCTTTGAACATGAAGAAACCTTCAGCTTTAGGTGGAGCTGGAAAACTAAAAAACTGCTAAGCATTATGGGAAAGACAACAAAATCCACTCCCTTAGTGGTTAAGGGGAGTGGATTTTGTTGTCTTTCCCATCATGCTTAGCGTTTTTTTTAGTTTTTCCAGCTGAACCATGAGTGAGAAGGACATGTGTGTGGTATAGACTTGCCTCTTGTGTGCTGCTAAAGTTATGGAGTTTCTTGTTGTAAGGCTTTAGAGTGTCTTCATTGGGTTTAATTCACACAATGTTAAGACAGCAGTCACAGAATGTGATGGAAAACTAGTGCTCTTTGAAGCTAGATCGGAAATATCGGCAGGTTGGATCCGATATCTGATACTTAAATTATGCTGGAATTGGATACCGATACCAATACTGGATCGGATCGGCCCCATCCCTAGTTGCTTTTATTAATTTTTTATACAAATGTATTGCTTACTTGACACATTTTCAAAATAAACATTTTATAAGTCTTTTTTGTAAAAATATTATTTGTTTAGTGAAGTCAAGAAAGTATGGGAAACATACACAGATGACAGACAAAGATGACAGACAAAGACATTATTATTATTAAAGACAATATTTTTTATATAAAGCAAGTATTTCTTTATTCATTCAACCTTTATTTATGATATTGAAATCAAGAAATACTACCTTATTTTTTATAAAAAGTATTTATGTTTAATGAACTCAGACTATTTTATGTTTTATAAAAACAAGTACTGTATTCATGTATAATGAAGTCAAGAAAGACCATTTTGTTTTTTGAATATTTTTTATTAGTAATTATTTTATTAATACATTTAATTTTTTTATGTATTGTGACAGAGGGTTCTTGTCAGCAGCTGCTGAAAGTAACTAATAAAGTAACTTAGTAATCTAACTTAGTTACTTTCCAAATCAAGTAATCAGTAACTTAACTAAGTTACTTTTCCCAAGGACTAATCAGTAACTTCACTAAGTTACTTTTTCAATATAACTATGCCATCACTGGTGCTGTGGTGAGCTCTAAACCCTGACTGAAACTCTTTAAACAGATTAATTATTTGCATATGTTCACACAACTGACATGCAACTATTTTCTCAAGATTTTTTATTTTTTAATTTTTTAATGAAAGTTAGAATAGGTATACTGTAGGTATTGGCCAGGATTCCTGAATCAAGATCAGGTTTCTTGAGTAAAGATTTAATTCCAGCAACCTTAAAGGTGCTATGTGTAACTTTCTGTAGAGCACAGAACTTAGAAATATTTTCAACAGGCAAAGCATTCTGATCCCTCCCCCTCAGAGCCATATATGGCTCTGCCCCCCTTGCTCTGCTGAAATTCAAATTCAAGCTCTGTTTTTATTGGCTGATTCAAATTCAAGCTCTGTTTTTATTGGCTGGTTACAAACTCTGTTTTTATTGGCTGGTTAACGGCGGGTCACTCTGTGTTTTTAGTGTTTTTATAAATGCTGATAGAGAAGCAAGGGGACTATAGTTTTTTTCAGAGATTACTTTGTCTAACACCAGTCTGTCAGTAGATAGTGACAGAGTGAAGAAATATGTTAAAAATATATTGTTAAAAAGTTACAGACTGCACTACAAAGTTACATAGTAGCTTCAAAGCTCTGTGGTATGTAATCAAACATTAGAGACTAATAAAGCAGATCCAAAATGATCCAATCAAAAAAAAAAAGGCAGGTGGTACAAGCTTGGGATGTAAGTGACAGATATGTCCCATACAAGTATAGTTTAATTTGGCTCTTCCCTTCTTTAGGGATCACCATAGCAGGTGAACTCGCATGATAAATTTGGCTGTTGTTTTCTGTTGGATATCCCCTCTTGACAACGTGAGCTCAAACCTGCAGTCTCAGGATTACAAGACTGTGGCACTGACCACCAAGCTACCACAACCAAATAAGCCCTATATAACTACCAGACAAATACCTTGCAAGAGTACAACTGTCAAAACTTTTTCATTTAACCTTTATTTAGGCAGGTTAATCCCATTGAGCCTCGAGGACTCATTTACAAGAGATACCTGGTTTCAACAATGAATGATGACAACAGCAACAACAATAGACAATCATAAAAGAGGCGTACAGATTTTTTTAAACAAGTTAAAAAAACATGTCAAAGTAGCAAAAACAGATTATAAGGTGAATGTAGAAAACTAAAAACAGGAACATGTCTGCATTGGTTTTTGCCAGGAGTCCAACAGAATCTTAAAGCCATTTAGAGAGGTAGAGGTTGAGAGCGTCTGATCTTTTTGTAAGATATTCCAGGAAGCAGGAGCGAAGTAGGAGTAGGTCCTTTTGCCAAGTTCAGTCCTCACCAGTGTTGGGAACATTACTTAAAAAAAGTCATTAATTATAGTTACTAGTTACTTTGCCCAAAAAGTAACTGAGTTAGTAACTGAATTACTCCCCTATTAAAGTAATTAGTTACCAGGGAAAGTAACTATTGTTTGTTCGGTTGGTTTAAGTTTAAATATAACTACAAATTTAAAGTAGAATTGCAAAGACCGGTACTTAACACCAAACTTTTAATACTTACTGCACCTCAACAGAACATGACTGGTTGACATACTATACTTCAAGTGTTTTCTTCATTACAAAATACAGTTTAACAAAATAATATAACAATTGTGTTTTAAGCTCTATGTACACACTGTACTGTTCAAGTGTTTTCTTATAAATAAAAGTAAACATTTAAAACAAGTGCTTTAACTCTGTAGTGTAAAATAAAATCAAACCCTCACACAACTGGTTCTTCAAGTATTTTCTTAAAAACAAAAGAACCGTTTTAACAATATGAAGTACTTTTAAAACAGTACTGAAAATCTGAATTAGAGAGTCAGAGTCAGAGTCAGAGAGAATTTATTGTCATTTGCACCGCATGTAGTACATGTGTTGAAAACGAGATTATGTACACAGGGTCCCAGTTACATCCAACAACAAATGCAAGAGAAAAACAATAATAACATCTAGGATTAACTAAGAGAGACATCAGCTAGTAATACACTAAGCCCTAATGTAGTAGAAAAACATCATTATAAACAGCAGCACGAACATGAGCAGATGGTCACAGATGAACGCAGCAACAAGAAACAGATCAGTATCAGTATGATGTGACATTTTGCAGTGTTTATTCTTATTATTTATTTATTCATGAGTCTGACAGCCTCAGGGTAGAAGCTGTTTCTCAGTCTAGTGGTTCTACATTTGATGCTCCTCAACCTCCGTCCCGAGGGGAGTGGTGCAAAGAGTGAGTGTGCTGGGTGAGTGAGGTCTTTCATGATGCAGGTGGCTCTTTTTCTGCATCTGGAGGTGTAAATGTCTGTGATGGTGGGGAGACTGACTCCCACAGACTTCTGTGCAGCCTTCACCACTCTCTGCAGAGCTTTTCTCTCTGCAACTGTGCAGCCTCCATGCCACACGTTGATGCTGGAGCACAGGACGCTCTCCACTGCACACCTGTAGAACGAGGTGAGGACTGGGCTTCTCAGACCGGCTCGTCTCAGCCGTCTGAGGAAGTAGAGTCTCTGATGACCTTTCTTGATCAGGCTGGTGGTGTTGTTGCTCCAGCTGAGGTTATCATTCATGTGTACACCCAGGTATTTGTAGCTGGAGACCACCTCCACCGCAGATCCACCTATATACAGTGGGGTGTGGGTGTGTTTGTTCCTTCTGAAGTCCACAATCATCTCCTTCGTCTTCTTCACATTCATGTGAAGGTTGTTCTCTTTGCACCAGCTCTCCAGATGTTCCACCTCCTGTCTGTAGCTGGATTCATCATTATCTGTGATGCATCCCACCACAGCTGTATCATCTGCAAACTTAACAATATGACAGCCTGGATGTGTGGCTGTACAATCATATGTGAGCAGAGTGAACAGAAGAGGGCTCAGCACACATCCCTGAGGAGAGCCAGTGCTGAGGGTGATGGTGGAGGAGGAGAAGTTGTGGATCTTCACGGACTGTGGTCTGTCTGTTAAGAAGTCTAGTACCCAGTTACAAATAGAGGGGCTTAGTCCAAGTGTGGATAGTTTGTCTATCAGAGTTTGGGGGATCATGGTGTTGAAGGCAGATGTGAAGTCCACAAAGAGCAGACGCACGTATGAGTCCTTCTGATCCAGGTGGGTGAGAGCAGTGTGGACCACGGAGGAGATGGCGTCCTCTGTTGATCGGTTCTCACGGTATGCATATTGATGAGGGTCCTCATTGATGTTGACGGCTGTCTTGATGTGGGACATGACCAGTTTCTCAAAACATTTAGCGACTATCGGGGTGAGAGCCACCGGTCTGTAGTCATTCAGACCAGTCACTGTGGAGCTTTTTGGGACTGGGATGATGGTGGCGGTCTTCAGGCAGGTGGGAACTGACTCCAGTGCAAGTGAGGTGGGAGAATTACCTGCAGTTGTGAGAGATGCTTCATCAGATCAGATTACGACGGACGTACACTTCGCTCCCGGACATAATGTACACTTCACATGCACGTTCTTGCCTTTTACCTCAAGGAGAGTAAAGTAGTTTCTGTATTTCCAATTTGAAAACGCCAACTTTCCCTCCAGACTCGCCATTGCTGCCGGACTCTGCAGATTTGAAGCTGCAGCAGCGTGTGTGAGCTGACCTCACCCTCTGATTGGCTGACCTCTAACTGACACTCTAACTTAGCCAATCAGCATCATCCTTATTGTTTCGCCCCTCCCTCCCCTCTGCTCTGCTACCTCCTACCCTCCCTCCCCTCCTCCCCTCTGCTCCCTCCTCTGCCTCACCAAGGAAAAAAGTAAACAAACAGCCAGCGCGCGGAAGAGAAAGTACCGCACCCCCATTTAGTGGAAGTAACGGTAACGGCGTTGTAACGATAGACTTAGTAACTACTTAGATTACCCGTTAATGAAAAAAAATAACTCAGTTTGTAACGCCGTTTATTTGTAACTCCGTTATTCCCATCACTGGTCCTCACTGAGGGAACACTGCAGGTAATCATGTCCTGAGAGCGCACGCTGTAGCTGTACTCGGGCAGAGACATGTAGGAGGAGATGTATGAAGGCAGCAGACCAAGAAGTGATTTAAAGATGAAAATGTACCAGTGGAAGAGTCTGTGTGAAGTTAATGATGTCCAGTTAACCAGTGAATACAGGGTGCAGTGGTGGGTATGATAATCACAGCCAGTTATGAATCTTAGTGCACCATGATAGACAACATCCAACATCCGCAGGGTGCTTGTAGGAGCATTCATGTAGATAATGTCACCGTAATCAATGGAGGGAAGGAAAGTCACAGATACAAGGTGTTTCCTAACATTCAGTGTTAGACATGATCTGTTTCTGAAAAAGAAACCCAGTTTAACTTTCAATTTCTTCACTAGGTTTTCCACGTGGAGCTTAAAAGAGAGATGTGAGTCAACCACGATACCCAAATATTTGTAGGAATCAACAAACCCAATAGGAACACCATTTGAGGATAAAATCAGAGGAAGAGCTGCTGGGACCGACTTCCTATTTGAAAAAAGCATCCCTTTGGTTTTATCAGCATTTAGGACAAGTTTGAGACGGAACAAATCTGACTGGATGATGTCAAAAGTGGATTGCAAAAACTGGAAAGCCTTAGCAACTGTTTTAGCTCGACAGTAAACAACTGTGTCATCAGCATAGAAATGTAAGGATGCATCAGGGATGCTCTGGCCTACATTACCTATGTAGATTGTAAAGAGGGTTGGTCCTAAGACTGAGCCTTGTGGTACACCATTGTTGATTGTTAAATAACTGGAAGATGTACTGTTATGTTGAACACATTGCCTCCGACCGGAAAGATAGTTAGAAAACCAACCAATGGTGTGATCAGAGAAACCAATTTCTGAGAGCTTATGACACAGGATGTTATGATCCACTGTGTCAAAAGCTTTAGACAGGTCTAAGAAAAGTGCAGCACAATAATCCTTAGCATCCAATTCTTCAACATCATTAAGAACCTTCAGTGAAGCAGTCGTTCTGCTGTGTTGTTTCCTGAAACCAGATTGATGGAGAGGTAAGATGTTAAATGAGTCCAGATAATTTTTGATTTGAGAGTTTATCAGTTTTTCTAGAACCTTGGCTAAGATGCAGAGTTTAGAGATCGGTCGATAGTTGTTCAGTGAGGTGGGGTCACCTCCCTTCAGCAAAGGAAGAACAAAGGCTGTTTTCCAAGCATCCGGTTTTGGCTTATGGAGAGATTAAAGATGTGGGTCACAGGGACTGTGATGTATGAGCAGCCAGCCTTAAGAAATAAGGTGGAAGTTCATCTAGACCTGCAGATATTTTTAGGGTCAAGACCTTTTAACAGTTTATTTACCTCACTGACTGAGAATGGAGAAAAAGAGAAGGTGTGATTAACTGAGGATTGACTTGTAGGAGGGATTTGATTTGTAGAAGTTTGGTTATTAGATGAATTGGCTGATTTTCCATTAGTAACAGTGTCAAATAATGAACTAGAAGCAACAAAATGTTTGTTGAAACAGTTCAGGATCTCGTGCTTATTTGACACAGGAACAGAGTTAACGAGAAGTTGTGATGGGAGGTCAGATGATTGGGGGGGGATGACTTGATACAAACAGTACTTGTATATACTGTATCAGGTTCATTTCAGGCTTCATCTTGTTGTTGGGACACTGACACCACATGAGACATGTCTCTGTGTTTATGACACATCTACTCATCCTGAGGCTCACCAATGAGTTGGTTTCCTTCTGACCAACATGCAAGATGTTTCAGTCACATGATTTAAGTACTAATGGTTGTGAAACCGCCTTGGGAGGAGAGTCAAGGATGCATTAGAAGTGTTAAATAGGTGATGCTGAAGGTCAAATCAAGCATTGAAGGTGCTGCGTTTAGGTAAAAGCATAGCTCGGCAATATTCACCGATGACCTCAAAACACCTGATTCAGCCTCGAATATCATCCATCTAAAAAAACGTAAAATATTTTTTCAGTCTATTTTAAAACCTTTAAACTCCTGTACGCAGGAACTGGTTCAGTCTGAGGGCACCACAGCTTCAAACTGGAGAAACGAAGAGCAACATGTAAGATGCAGGTTTCAAATACTGATAGTAAAAATCACACTTTCCTGTTAAAGTGAGAAAATACAAACAGAAAACGTGTCTTTAATCTCATGTACAATCATTGTTTCTTAGAGTTTTTTTTTCACAGGGTAACATTATTGGACTCAACATCTAAAACCTCTCACCTGTGCACGGCATGTGAAGCTACGCCATGCACTTTATTTAAGTGGGAAAAAAAATTCCAGTTTATAACTTGCGGTTAAACAAACAAACAAACAACTATTTATGTCTTAAATAAAATATGCTTCTGATTAATGCATCACATTGTAGCTTACAAGGATCACAGTGAGTTAAATAAATATCATAACATACAAATAGGGATGCACCGATAAATCGGCCGGACGATAAATCGTCTGCCTGATTTATTTGCCCCAATTTATTAGCCCCAAATTCCTTTGGGGGAGTTCAGCCCATTTATATGTTACCTTCACCAAGAACCCAACATATTTAGGGACACGAGACAAAAATGAGGGTTTAAAAAAATATTTTATTTTTAAACTCTGACGGTTCGGCTCAGATTGCGCCACCTCCGGCTTCTCTGTGAAGAGAAAAAAAAGCAAAGAGTTCAGGCCCTCGATTTCCCCGTGTCCACAAAACCCCCAAAAGTACAAACCAAAGGCGGACCTGGTGAGCCGATCCAACAAAACATAACGATACCATAGGGGGTCAACCCAATACAAGGCCGTCGAAGCCTCTATGAGCATCGGACTAAAGCCAAAAAGGACCAACCTAAGGTAACGAAACAGCGAAAAACAAGACAACCGGTCTCACCAGATCAAAACCAATTTTTTTTGTTTTGTTTTAACAACAATTGTCTAAAGTTCATTTATATTTCAAAGCACTACCTCATGGCCAGTTAAAACAAGTTTGTATTGTTTCTAGGATATTGTTCAAGGGTATGTTTTTCAATAAAATAAGATTGGAAAATTGAAGGTGCATTATGACCTTAAAGCACCTGACGGTGTCACTTATAAAACAAAATCGGTATCGGCAGGCCAGACATTTTAGAGATCGGTGATTGGCCAGAAAACTGCAATCGGTGCACCGCTACATACAAACAAACAAACAAATACATAGAAAACATAATTCATGGAGCATCGTGCAATCTACTTTGATGAATAAATTCTTCACGAAACAAACGTGTATTTCTAGCAGTTCATTAAAGCTGTTAACTGAAAACAACAATAACATCATCAGCATAGAAATGTAAGGATGCATCAGGGATGCTCTGACCTACATTACCTATGTAGATTGTAAAGAGGGTTGGTCCTAAGACTGAGCCTTGTGGTACACCATTAACTTCAGAATATTCCCAAGGTCAGCTGTTTGTCTATTATTCAGCAGCTGAGCAGACATGTTTTACCCATCATGCTCTGCTGCCTGTCGAAGTTCACATCAGTTCAAGAAGCTCCTTCAGCTGAACTCAGAAACATCTTTTTCCGTCTGCTCCCCCTTCAGGCATCACCATCTCCTCCATCTCACGCTGTCCTCACTCCAACCACCTCCATGTCCTATTTGTCTTTTTCCTGTCCCTCCTCTGGACATGTCCAAACTGTCAAACCGATGCAGATCACAGGAATCCAAGCATTACCTCCAAAGGTGGTCTACTGACAAATGTTGTCCATGCACGTTGAGGCAGTCCAGACTTTTATTGAGCGCTATTTGAAGGCAATCAACTTCACTGTGTCCCCTTTACATGGACAGAGTTTGACTTTATTTACTCTGTGGACAAACGGGCACCTCTCAGCTGGAAAAATAAAAGATGGTGTTTCTCTAAAATCTTGCACAAAAGAAGACTTGCCATTCATCTAAAGTCTCAAAAAGTTCCTGTTGTCAGCAGAGCTCAGGAATATTCTCATCTGGGAACCATCCTCATGCTTCTGGTGTGAAGTATGAGAGCACAAATCTTGCTCAAGGATGGAGCACGAGGAGGAGGAGAAGTTGTTTTTTTCTTCTTTTGGCAAAGACTTGAGGTGTTTTCTGTCCTTGGTTGTTTCATCCGTCACTTCGTTCGCTCAGCAACACAGAATCCCACATGTGACGTGCTAATAACCTCTGTGACTCTGACAGCAGTCATTTGTAGAGTCATCACCACTGTCAGCTCTCGTGATGATGTAATATAATAAAACGATTTCCCTCTTGACACCTTTCCTTCTTTTGTTCTTGCAGGATTTATTATATAACCGCTGAGCATCACTCCCCAGGTTTAAAAGCTCGTCTCTCAGCCGTCATAAGCTCACAAAATGAGGCCACGCTGTTTTATTTAAGGGTTTCTCTGTCTTTTACAATTCTGTTCCACTTCTTGTATGGAAAACTACTGTAAACTTCCTTTATTCCATCCAAAGTTACTATTTATTTTATTTTATTTTTATTTATTCATTTCAAATTTAAAACAAAAGAAATAATTCTAAAGCATATGGAGAAAGAAAAAAACAGATTTAAAATGAAAGGAAGCAGAAGAAGAATAAAAATTCTTATAGTATCTGTATTCAACAATCAATTCAAACAATGATTATTCATGAACAAAATTAATAACTCATAACAATTGCCGATTTATAGTACATTTGCAATTCTACATTTATATACATCTATTTAAGAATGTATTCTTAGTCATTTTCTTAAATATAGACACTGACTAAGCTTTTTTGACATCATTTTCCAAACCATTCCATAAATCTATTCCATGTATTAAAGTAAACCGACCCTTTAGACTGGTCCTATGTGGTTTAACAAAAATGTCTGTTCCCTTAAATTGTAACAACTTTTCCTTTTTACAAAATGCTTTTGAATATTTAGAGGTAGTTTGTAATTTTGTGCTTTATGCATTAATAAAAAAATATTATACAGTATTCCACCAGATCATAAAACTTCAATAGTTTCAATTTACTGAATAGTATGCTTGTTGGATGATGATAATGCATTCTTGTTTTAATTCTTATAGCTCTTTTTTGTAGGATAAAAATAGGCTATAAAGTTTTGCACGCTGTTCCCCAGACATCAGCACAATAAATTAAATTTGGTACTATAATTGTGTTATATAGCAAATACAAGGCTTTATCATTCAATAAATCCTTAATACTGCTGTGGATTTGGATATTTTAGTTTTAACAGAATTTACGTGTTGTTTCCATGACAATTTATCGTCAATGATTACACCCAGAAACTTCATTTCACTAATGCATTTATGATGCAGGCGAGACAAGAAGATGACATGAATCCAGACCTGCGGAGCTGCAGCGCATGCATCATGTTCAGGTGAACTAAGTCCACCATCATGCCTGCTTTAATATTTTAATATGAAAATGGAGCTGGCTCCAGAAATCAAAATGACATAAAAGCCTCTTTCTCCACCATTTATTCTTTTCTTTGTTCAAGTTCTTTTCATCTGGCAGGTGAAATAGGAAAACGGCCAGAATGTCTTGGGCTTTTATCTATTACTCAGAAACAAAGCGTACAAAAAACAAAAAAAACAAGCACAGTTTCACAGCAAAGTCTCAACATAGCAGCAAGTTGATGACTCAGATTAATTATCATCAGGACGTTTTGTGTCAATGTAAATCTGCCTTTTTATTAATGTCAAAGGGTAGACAATGTTTTTCTCATGTTTGAGTGTGTTTGACTGAAATGTTATTAAAACATCTCACTGGAAGGATTTTAAAGGAAATTTTCAGAAAATACTGCAACTTTTGGAGTCAAGATGGCTGCCACAGATGAGCCGCCTGAGGGAACAGAAACATGACTGAAACGTCAGCCAGTTTTAAAGATACTGGGATAAAAGCTGGTGTGGTAGTAGCTGACGGCCATCCACAACACATACTCTGAGTGCTAACTCATTTGAATCATCAAACGTGTTGCTGATACAAACTAAACTTTTCATGAAAGCTTCAGTTTCTGTTCAATTTTAAATCATTTATTTTGAAATATGTTTGTAAATTAAATAGTTAAAGTAGTTAACATGGTTGTTTGTTTTTATTATAAAGAAGCATTTGTTAAAAAATGCAGGTCACTGTCTGGAGCAGGTTGGATTTTTGAATCTGCCACAAAACTTTAATATTTGAACATGTTTATAAAGTTTTGTACACTAAAGATCCTCTTTTCTTTCTTAGTCTTTAACTGAAACTAACATTTTCTTTCCTAATATATTTTATTTTAGTTATTAAAAGAATGTGGGCAAAAACAATCATTAAAAGACAAAGTTTTAGAAGGTTTAACCCATTTAGATTAGTTGTTTTGTCTGAGATAAGTGTTTAAACCACAGAAAGCATCAAATTGTAAAGAAAAAATCTGCTTCTGTAGAATAACAAAGAAATAGTTCAACTATTTCAGGTATCGTATTTTTCAGACTATAAGGCACACCTAAAATCTTTTAATTTTCTCAAAAATCGACAGTGAGCCTTACAATCAGGTGCACCTTATGCATTAATTCTTGATGTGCTTACTGACCTTGAACCAATTTCATGTGGTTATTGTGAACGAGTTGAGTAAAGTTAGACTTATCTGTTTTGTGTCGCTTAATGCGCCTTGTAGTCCGAAGAATATGGTGTTAAACCTCAGCTTTTATTGTTAACTCTAAACTAGAAAAGGTAAAGTATTTGTGTTGCGTCAGGCACAGAAAGGTTAATAATTATAAAATGTTATATATACAGGTAGTCCTCGATTTACGACGGAGTTCCGTTCCTACGCTACGTCGTAACTCGAATTTCAACGTAAGTCTGAACATACGTCCAAACTGCACCTTAAACGTACAGTACTGTATTTTACTAAGCAGTTAGCCTATCCTAACACAATACCCTACATAATTATCAAAAAACACATACATTTCAGAGCCATAATGAAGGAAAAAAAGAGTTAATTTCCTACTCTGGACTGCTGGTGAAGCCGTTTCCTCCGTCCCTCCTCCAGATTCTGCATTCGTTTACATCGTAAAACCGCCGTCCATAAAACAGCTACTTTTCCACAGCTGCTGCCTGTCCAGCTTGCTCCAACAAGTTTTGTTTTGTTTTTTGAATGTCCAGAGGACAAGACTTAGCTTTTTTAGAGAGTACAGAGCAGCTGAAGCCTCCGCAGCTAACCGGAAACTGCCGGAAACTGCGTAACTTGGCTTTTCAAAATAAAAATTTCAAAATAATAATAATATTATTTTTTAATGGAGATGCATGTCGTAACCACGAAACGTCATAACTCGAGACCGTCGTAAGTCAAGGACTACCTGTATTAAAAAAAATAATAATGAAAACAGACCTCCTTAATAGAAAACACCAACCACTGCCTTTAAGGCCAAATGATTTGTCAAAGATCTCACGTGAGCTGACTGCCCTCAGAATGTGTGTTTGGGATGACACTCAGCTACTACCAGAACACGTTTTAGATCAGTAAAAATGGTTGATTTATAACATTTTTTTGTAATTGCTAATATTGATGAGTTGTTGAATAAGGTTGGCTTGTGTGAACGTTCAAAGATTATTGTCTGAGTGTTTCGATAAAATTTGTCCAGTTGTTCGGGAAATGTTTTGCTAACACAACCTGCCTTCTCCCCCACTCCGTGAGTCCGGTCTGTTTTTAAAATTGAGCTACGGGGCTCAGCTTGACATTTTTCCGCATCTACGGATCGAGCTGATTCAAACCCGACCCCGGTTTCCCCATAGCACCAACGTCGGGCGAGATACGGGCGTTTAAAAGGCCATTTTCAAACGGCCATAACTCGACGAAAAATTGAGCTACGGGACTCATATTGACATTTTTCCGCATCTACGGACCGATCCGATCCAAAGCCGACACTCGGCTTCCCCGTAGCACCAACGGCAGGCGAGATACGGGCGTTTAAAAGGCCATGGTAAAACAACTATTTTTCACGCGGCCGTATCTCTGCCGGGCGACGAGCTACACCATAAAAAAAAAGTTTTTTCATTTTGTTATGTCAAAATAAAATAAAACTGTTTGTTCTTTGTACAACTTGATTAATTTATTAATCACTCGTTAAGTTCAGCTCCACAGGACCGTTTCTGTGTCTTTGGACTATTTCATCTGGATTTCTTGTGTGTTTTTTTTTTTTTTTGCTCTTCTGTAGTTTGACCTGTTGTGGTGCCGTTGTGTGTCAGCTGTTTGTTTTTCTGTTTGCACAAACAACAATCCAACTTGATGCTGTTTAAAGCAGATATATTTAAAAGGTTGATTAATGCAGACAGTTAATGAAGTTTAGCAGGGGTGGTACGGTGGATCAGTCAACAGAGCTGTTGCCTCTAAGCAAGCAGGTTGTTGGATTGAATCTCAGCCAGGAACCCTCATAGGTGGAGTTTGCATCTGTTCATGTGTGGGTTTTCTCTGGGTACTCTGGTTTCCTCCCACAGACCTAAAATAAATTGTCCCTAGGTGTGAGTGAGAGAGTGATGGTTGTTTGTCTCATTTGTCTCAGTGTCCCTGCATGGCCTGTCCAGGGTGTCCCCCTGCCCCCCACACAGCAACCACTGGACATGGACACCAGTGACCCCTGCGACCCATAAAGGAAGACGTGGGTAAAATAATAGATGGATGGAAGTTTAGCCGATTCAAACTATTTTTTTCTAAGAAAAAAACAAAATTAATATTTTCTCATTTCCTGTAGCTAATTTTATTTGAACCGTTTCCACCTTTTTTCCCTAACTTTTCCAGCTAACAGCCTTTTTCAAATATGTCATTCAGTCTTGCAGGTTTGACCCATTTCGTTTAACTGGAGCTCCATCATGAGGTTGTTTAAGATGTTGCAGAAAACCTCCAGGTCTGATTTTTATTCTTTTATTCTTCAAAAACTGCCTTAGAGCTCAAGCTTAAAGGCAGAAATTTTCATCATAAAAGGAACCCAACAATAATCCTCATTTACTCTATTTTTTTAATCAAACAGATAGATTGACACAGATCCAGGACATGACTTTATAAAGAAAAGACCGTCCTGTGAACGTTTGCAGGTCTCAGATTAATGCAGGATCTCTGTATCATATTCAACAAAAGTTTGTTTTCAACAGTTTGTTCAGGCGGCTGAAGCCTCTGAGGGGTTTGAAAGTTTGGTTTGAGAATCACGGCTTCTTGTTGTCTTTGTTAAAGGGCTGTTAAAAATGTCAGATCTGTGTAAATTCATTCAGCCTTTACAGGTTAATCCCATTGAGCCTCGGGAACTCATTTACAAGAGAAACCCGATTTCTTAAGAAAGAGTGATGACAAATAAAAGCTTTATACAAATTAGACTTTCAACTCATCAGTGCAAGAAATAAAAAAAAAACAGAGCATTTCATAGAGAACATAAAAAGGACAAACTGTTCAGATTCAGACCAGGAATAAATAAATAAATGAAAAATTCTCAGAAAAGTTTCAATAATTTCCAGCTGTGATGCTTCAGAGCTTCCATCTGAGAGAAACATAAACTGCTCACAAAGGTTGGAATAATTTGTGCATTTTTTTTGTGTGTGCCAAACTCAAGTGAATTGGCAAACGTTTATTAAATGGAGGATAAATCACAGCTGAGATCTTTTATGTTTTTCTTCTTCTGTCAATACCATTCTAATATTCATCAGAAGCCTGAACACAAAATCTGAGTTTCTGCACTCAAAAGTGAACAAATTTACTGAGATGGGATGAAGACACGTTCTCTGCTGGACAGCCACACTGCTTCTGTTGTTCTGATGAAGGTCTTGATAAAAACGAAAGACAATGAATGAAGAGTTATTTAAACGTCTTGGATCCAAAACACACAACGTACAGTAACTCGTCACATTTAACACCCAACAAAGCAGGAAACAAGCAGGATAAACGTGTTTAAAAATACTTTTTACTATTACTAATACCGTACTTTACTCATCATGTTTGGCACCACGTCTCTGGTGTCTTCTCACTCCGTCATTATCCAGGTCCTTCTTCAGTCACCGACAGGATTCCCAGCATTTAGACCGTCCCCTCAGATAAAAACACACATCTCTCTTGGCTCTTTCTATCATTAACAGGCTGGATTCATTACAGAGTAAAGGAAAATAACACAGCATAAATACACAGAGGTGATGTGATGGTGAGTTTCATAACATGAACACAGATTAGCATCTCTGTTCCTCCCCGTGTTCCTGTTTGAATAATCAGTTTGTTACAAGGCGGGTTTAGTCTTTTTGGGGCCTCCACTTTCAGTTTTAACCTTTATTTATCTAAGACGTACAGGAAGATTATTGTTGTTTCTTATTGACTGGACATACTTGTAACAATTTAGGTCAGGGGGCTGGTACGTGCAGATGGTGAGTGATGCTTAAAGTTCAAACATTATCTTGGTCATCGTTGAAGATGCATGCTCCTATTTATAAAATAATTTGACTTTTTTTGTTTGTTTTTGTATAAATGTGTCAGGATTTACACTAGAGGCAGGTACGAATCCAGTTGTGCAGGCAGGAACTCAGACTCAGACAAGGGACAGACTGGCAGACAGAGAATATATACACACAGACAAGACAGGGAGTAAAGACACACACCTGGGAACAATTAACAGAACAAGGCCAGGAAACTAATCAAACCAGGGATGTGGAGATTTAACTAAACTGAAAACTAAACTAAACTGAAAACTAAACTGAAACCAGGAACAGAATAAGACCAAACATGAAACTAGAAGCAGGTAAACATGGATATTAAAACTAGGAATAAAGGACTGTAAAGGACTGGAGATGTAGAAACTAAAAACAGACCAGGAACTGGCTGAACAGAAAAACACCACAAGGGGAATAGACAAAGGATGCCCACTGGATGGTGTCATCCCAATGTGTGCTTGAAAAAAACTTTTACTCATATTGTTGATTTTTTTAAGTTCTTTCCTTTCGGCAGGCCGCTATAACATAATTTAACCACACTGACATCTTTAATTTACTTTGAAATATCAATAAAAACGTTTCTTATTGTCAAAATGTCATTAACGGTAGCCCCTCGCTACTTCGCGGTTCGACTTTCGAGGACTCACTCTTTCACAATTTTTCAACGATCGTCAACTTTAATATTATTCATGTGACTGGAACGGTATGAGATAAAAAGTTAACAAATAAATAAATAAAAATATAAATACTAAAATTAATATTCCTACTTGGCAGTTTTTCACCTATCATGGTGGTGTGTGGAACGTAACCCCGTGATAATGGAGGGACTACTGTAACTTTGAGTCTTTGTTGAACTATAACTGGGCAGCACGGTGGCACAGTTGGTAGAGCTGCCGCCTATCAGAGAGCAGGTCGCCCCGGTTCAAATCCCGGCCAGAGACCTGTCTGAGTGGAGTTTGCATGTTCTCTCTGTGCATGCGTGGGTTTTCTCCAGGTACTCCGGTTTCCTCCCCCAGACCAAAACCATAGACTGATTTGTACAAAGTACTTCTAAACTGTCCCTAGGTCTGAGTGAGAGTGAATAATTGTTCGTCTTGTTTGTCTTTATGTGTCCCTGTGATGGACTGGAGACCTGTCCAGGGGGTCTCCCACCTCTCACACAGTGATGGACATGGGCACCAGTGACCCCCGCGATCTGAAAAGGAAGAAGCAGGTAAAAATAATGGATGCAACTGACTAAACAGCTTTACATACTTATTTATTTAACAGTATGAATGAAAATATTGTGATATATTTTATGGGGTCCTCTCATATTTTTGGCCTCATTCCATGAAAGCTAAAAGTACTGTTTCGCAGTGCTGCGATTGTTGGCGGCTGGTTGGCCAACAGTATTTACCAGGGAGTCTCCAATTTCCCATTTCCTGGATCTCAACGGAGTCATAGAGGCTCACCGTCTTGACACTTGAAACCTGAACTTTTTTAAAATGTTTGTGGGACAGACTTTCTATCAGAATACAGTATATGATGGCGGCCATCTTGGATTTTGGCGTAGCAACTTAAAGTGAGACTAAACCCAGGTTGAGACGGTAACTCCTCCTTCCAAAATCTCCCTGAAAATGGGCGTGTCGAGAGACAAGGAAGGGTGGAGGTAGAGTTGTGCTTTTGTTCACGCCTCCACCTGCAACAACCTAAAACAAATTAAACCTCTAGCCAACAACATACACCAAGCAACAACAAAGAATAAACATGTAGATGTATTTATCTATTCCACCCATTCCATCCAAAACCAAAGGCCTAAAACAATGAAAATGAAAATAAAAATAAAACCGCTTGTCAGGAGTGAAATGCAGCATTTCCATATAAGGTATGCACTTCTCATCTCTGCAGGGGATTGGCTCTGCTTGAACCACCTGTGTGACATCACACATGAGCAGACATGTCACACATGAGCGTTTGCACAAATAAGAAAATTAAGGTGTAATCCACCAGTTCAACCCATAGAACTACCGTAAACACATTTTTAGACCAAATATTGCCAAATATTGCCAATTTACACAGATATGCACAATTATGTGAGAATAAACACAGCCATAGTGCTAGATAACATTTTAAACACATTCTAGGGAGTTTATCAGCTAAAAAAAGTTAATTTTGGGTTTAGTCGCACTTTAATATTCAAAGTGAACCTTTCCTCCATCTAGATATGGAAGCAGGAATGTCCCATACAGGGAGTCCTCGAGTTACAGCGCCCTCGACCTACGGCAACTCGGACATACAAACGTATCATATTTAATAAAAATATGAAGAAAAAAAAAATATATATATATATATATTTTTTTTGGTGTTTAAATGTTCTTAATTTCATGTGTACAGCACTTTGTTGCAGCTGTGGTTGTTTTAAATGGCTTTATAAATAAAGTATAATTATTATTATTATGTTTTATTACAATTTTAAGCATATTTGCGCGACTTACGGCCGTTTCCGGAAATGCATCCGTGTCCGCCATTTTACGGTCCCCAAGTGCGGTCAAGTGAGGTCCGCCATTATTGGCTCCTGCCAGCTGGCTTTGGAGGACTGTGTGTCCGATCAGAGGTTGCCTCATACGGATAAATTAGCTGGAAACACTCGGTGAACTCTGTGGACGTCTCAGGCCCGGCGCAGCAGCCGCGGATCGCTTCCACCACGCCGTGCCGGACGACAACACCAGCTCATGGGCTGGGCTAACCATGCAGCTAATGTAGGAGCTAACGAGTGCTGCTAATGGCTGGGCCTAACATCAGCTAACGTGGAGCAGCTTGTTTTGGATGGACGAACATCGCAGAGAAACGGCTTTCAGTAAGTTATAAAAAAAATTCTGGCTCCAAATGTATGAAGTTAACAAGCTAACTTTGGTCAGATCTGGGGAGTGGGTGAGTGGCTCGTCCTGTTCGGGTGGTCCTGGGGACTCTGGGCTCGGGGTCCTTCTTGGGGTCTTGGGCTATGATCTCCCCTTCGTCTGCCTCGGGCCTTGGGGGGGCGGATCTCTGATGCTTCACGGTCGCTACTGAATGTTCTATTCGAGGAACCTTATGCTGCGTTCCAGTTACCTCGTATTTTGGGAACTACGAAGTGGCAGTGACGTCATCTCCCCATCTACCACTTGAAAACACGTTCCGGTTACCCCGGTGGTAAAACAAGATGGACGCACGCATTGTTTTTGTTGCTGTTTCGGAATATAATAAATTACTAAACATATATGCACTCCAGACTACCAGTTATGCACTCCAGACAACCAGATATGCACTCCTGACACAGAACATGTCAAAGAAGAAAGATGAACGCCGAAGGTAATAGATTTAATATATATTTTTCTCGTTGGGAAAAAGAAAAACTGGCTTTACAGCTAAAAAAAAAAACGTCTTCGCTCACTGCACAGCAAAACATGTAGGGGGTTTACGATATGTTGAAGAAACTGAACAGTGGTTGCTTTATTTTGCTAAATAAATAAGTTGCTAACACCGTTTGCTAACCCTGCTGACCACTTGACCAGGTCACCCTTGTAAAAGAGATCTCGTTTACCTGGTAAAATAAAGGTGATTGATTTAATGATATATAACACCATCATAAAGTTTTGGTTTGTAGCCTGACACTACAGTACTGTTGTTTTTTTTACAATCAACCTTTATTTAGTCAGGTAAATGTCATTGAGCCTCGTGGACTCATTTAAAAAAGTGACCTGCTGCTACAAACTAAAGAATGATGAACAGCAATGGTAGAATTTCCTTAAACAATAGACAATAAATACAAGAGAGAAATATATATTTATATATATATTTTTTTCTTTTAAAACAAAGTATCAAAGACTAGAACAACATTATAAGGTAGATGTATAAATCAAAGACAGGAACATTTCTGCATTGGTTTTTTTCCAGGATTCCGAGAGATTCAACTATTCTCCAGATTCCAACAGTTTCCTGAAAGTAGCTGTCTGAAATGTGTACTGTATTTTTCACATAAACAAGAAGTCAAATGATGAAAAAATGACAGAGAATTGCAGCTCATTATTAACTTTATGTCTGTCTGAAATAAACACTGTTTTCCCATTGCAGAGTTGTCTTGGACCCTACCATGCTGGCAGAAAACCCATCCATCCTGAAGAACAATGGTGCTCTAAGTGAAGCAGACAAGCAACGTAACACTGAAATCAGCCGTGGAAGGGTGATTGTGGAGCAAGCCTTCGGATGTTTGAAGTGCAGGTGGAGACGGCTTCGTGACGTGCAGAATACCAGAACTGATGTGGTGGTGAAGATCATAGTGGCTGCTTGCATCCTCCACAACTTGGGACGTGGGCCAAATGTACTTAAGACTGCTATAATGAAGCTTAATAAACATTTTTCTTTAAATACAGCATTTTGTCTTTGAGTTCTGGCAAAAGTTTAACCGATGGGTTGCAACAATTAAATAAATATTAGCTCATAGTGCTTTAAGTATCTGTCAGAACTGCACGTGCACATTTCCAAAAATAAATTAGTAATGTGAACATAGCAAAATTTTAGGGAAACGTACCTTTTGTGTATTGTACGGTAAGAAAATGTTACACAATTTGCTCTGTAGCTAGTAATGCAAAATAGTTTCAATACTATTAAACTAGTTTATACAAAATAGTTTCTATTTTAACCTTTGCAAGCAAATAGTTCATACTGAAAACAAATCTCAGTTGTCTGAAAGTTTCAGTTTTAATTACAAAATGTGCAACAGAACAGCATTTAAAAATTCAATCAAAGGCACTGAAAACCAACAGCTTTTACTGGGCCGAACCTGAACAAAATAAACAAGTCAAGTCAAAGTCAACTTTATTATCAAAACTGCAATATGTACAGGACATACACAGGATTGAAATTGCATTTCTCTCTCAGTCCCTCTGTGCAACAGTAACCATTTAAACACTAAACAATTAATAAACAAGCATAAAATGAAATAATAAAAGTTTAGTACTGTCCTGAGTTTTTTTGCATAGTAGTTTTTCATAGTAGTATAAAAGTATAAAATGTTTCACCAACACCAAAAACACCAACATTTAACAACCGTAATCATAAAATGAAATAGAGTGTAATACTGTCCTGAGTTTTTTGCATAGTAGTTTTCCATAGTAGTATAAAAGTATAAAAAGTCTGGATTAAAAGTCTCATGAAACTGCTCTGTGAGCTGAGCCTCAATCCACATCAAATTTTTGTTATTTTTTACCTTTCGCAGAGGGGCATTCAGCTCGGACAGGTTTCTTGGGAGTTCACCATTGTCTTTTACATTCTCACGCATGTGTTCAATCAAGAACAGTGTCTGTTCTTTATTAAAACTGTCATTCACACGGATGGGGGACTCTGTGTGGCTGCTGGATGATGGAGAGTCTTCACAGTTCTCTGAAAAAATCATTTTAAAAGAAAAAAACACAGTATTGTTAAATTCATTATACAGTAATTGGTTTGGTTTGCATTAAAACTTATTTCTACTAAATCTTACCAGCTGTGCTGTCCTGTGCAGGTTGGATAAGCTCAACTTTCATAGTGAGGTTTGCATCAATGTACAAACAGGACAAATCCCCTGCACTGCGATACAGGCTGCCAGAAAATGTTGTTCTCTGCTCATCAACAAACATGTTGTACTGGTCGAGGTAGACTGAAAACAAACACAAACACACACTTACTACACAAATATACACGTCCTAACACATAAATATCATACAGGATTATAGAATGTTTCTAAACACGGATCTTTGGAAACCAAATATATATTTTTTTAACCACAGTTTAGTGCTAATTTATAGTCAGTTCAACAAACAATGTGTGTTTAGTTCTGGGTTGCCTAACAAAAATAAGCCACAGCGCCAAAGAAAACAAGGGTAAAAAATATATATTTTAAAATAAAATTCATAACTAATAGTTACTTTTTTAATGTGCTGAATAATAAAATGTGGCGAATGAAAGTCGCTGCCGCTGGCCTACAGAACTGTTGTGATCCAAACAACGACAAAAACAGCCGTACGCCGCATGACATGCAACTAAACACAGGTTTTTAATGTGATCTGTGTTCACAAGCATACGCTTAAGCTGTGTGTGTGATTAAAAAACACACAACAACATTTTACAACTGTTATTTTAGTAAAAGTTAAGGAGTTCACTTACTAAGGACGCGAGTGGCCGCCATTTTGAATACGTCACTGGGATAAACTGGGGGCCGAAAAAATTGCCCCACTTCACGAATGGGAGTTTCCCACTGGAGCGGGCGTTCCAGTTAAAATCCACCACTGGGACCTTGGAAATTCCCACAATACGAGGTTACTGGAACGCAGCATTATTCACTTATGCATGCTCATGTTGCGGTTCAAAAGTTGAAGGGAAGCTCTGAAACGAATGTGCAAGTTTTAGGCAGGTTTATTGTACATTATAAGAATAAACCTTACAGCGACCAACAGACCTCTCACCGAGCACAAGTCCACACACACACATCTTCGAAGGCGGACCACGGTTTTATACCTCTAGATGACGTCATCGCCTCGTGGGACCAATCCTGGAACCGAACCGCCTTGGAACCGCCCTAGAACTTTTCTACTCTGTGAGTGATCCGCCTCTCAGCCAATCAACTACCAGCTCTGTATGTCAATCATCCAGTGTTGTGTCTGTTGTATTATGCAGGCATGTAACTGAAAAACTCTTCCCTATTGGAAATAAAACCCGTAAATAAAGGTTCCATCTTGAATATATTTTCACATTATATGGTGGAATTAAGTGAACATAAATCATAACGCATAATATGTGTGCTTCAGGTGTAATACTGATATACATATATTTTAATTCCCCTTTTGACATGACAAACATCATGTCAACAAAAACCCTATATGTACTATGTGCGTATGCAATTAAAAACTGGATACACAATGGAAATCGCTAACATTCCCACCCACAACAATATTACATCTAAGTTACCCACCCAGAATATAAAACCCTTATATAAAAATAAGCATCAATACTAATTGGTAACAAAACTACGTAAGAAAATATATGGTAACCGTCAGAGCTTATATGCTGGAAACGCAAAACAAAACTAAAAACTAAAAAAATAAATGTAACAAAAAGCAAAGAAATCAACCAAAAACAAAGAATAAAATAAAACATCAAATAAATGTAATAAGAAATAAACAAAACAAACAAAACAACAAAGAAATGTAATAAGAAATAAACAAAACAAACAAAACAACAAATAAATGTAATAAGAAATAAACAAAACAAACGAAAATAAATGTAAAAATGAAACCATAAAACAAATAAAAAATAAAAACAAAACAATAAAATGAAGCGGACTGTCCCTCCTATCAAATATCACGCCTCAACAGGGTATATGCAAGAATAATGAAGTTAAATTCAATACCTTTAAAAAGGCGTTCAATAAAAAACAACTGGACTTTAATTTGACCTTATAAATTCAATACTTTCTCAAAAACCCTTAAATTTCCCAAAAATTGATTTATCAACTCTTAACAACTTCAAAACATTGCATATACTCTGCTCCAGTGTGTGCATTTCTGGTATGTGTTAACCGTAGCAAAGAATCTAAACTATGCTTTAGCCAAGTCAGGCCATCTCATCTTCATCATCATAGACACCTGTGAGGAGAAAAACCCTACACTACTCTGTTGACTAGTCTGATATCTGAGAAAAAGCTCAACTGCTCTTATTCAGAGATGTCTGCGATAAGGGCTAAGACCACATTCAGAAAATTAACACTAAACCTATGATTAAACTGATCAGAACAGAAAACACAAAAATCCTTCCATAACCTGTTAAACTCAATTATCTTATTCACATCCATATACTGTATATATATTATCCTCTGTACCAAAATGTTTATCACAAACAACTTCCTATCAGTAGAATCCACTGCTAGGCTGCTCTGATACCCCTTAACTAAGGTGCAGCTAATTATATTCTCTAAGAATCAAAATTGATAAAACTAAATTATATATATGGAAAAGTAGTGAAAACCCTATAATTTTTACAAAAATCTATGAACGCACAACTATTGAACTGCACATTCACAAGGCACAAACATAT